>JAAEAF010002199.1:0-24404 GCA_011037195.1 Triatoma infestans
CACACTGTCTGACAAACGCATCCTGAAGATGGTCGAACGCCCGAAACCGGTCGATGACCACAAAATGAAGCAGGCTACCACGGAAAATGTCTCTGATGCTTTAGAATAGATTGAGAATGGATGCAGTCAATTGGCAGACGAATTTCTAGTAAGCACTGTATTCCTGAGTGACCATTGATTGCATAAAAAATAATTATCATTTCCCTCTCGTGGAAAACATAAGAAGTCACATGAGAAAAATTAATCAATTCAGAAATACAGTAGTTTTAGATAGGTGGAGACACATAAAGGCTTGGAAGGAAATGAAATGGCCGATCTCTTGGCAAAGGAGGCTTCAAGTAGGGAAGAGCTTACTGAGAATTATGAGTTGCTGCCTGTGCCGTTGTTGAAGAGAAGAGTGAAGGGGGCAAATATGCTGGAATGGAACAGGCAGTGGCAATTGAGTAACAAAAGTGCTCTAACTAGAAAATTCTTTCCCACTGTACAAGACAGGACTGTTCTGGATGATACCTTCTTAACCTACAGAGCAACTTAGCTTTTAACGGGACATGGTAGGTTTGGAGCTTATCTAAACAGATTTCATATTACCGAAAGCCCAAACTGTTCTTGCAGTTCAAATTCACCACAGACTGTAGATCATCTGCTGTTTGGCTGTCCGCGAATCCTTCCTTCCAGAACAAACTACTACAAAGTGTAGTTCTTCACGGACGTAACTGGCCTGTTTCAAAAAAGATCTCCTTAAAAGAAAATGGAGAAGAGAATTCAACTGCCTTATCGAGAGTTTCTTCTTGTTTCTAGAAGAAAGTGGTACTAAAAATCTCATAGTGAATTAAATTTTAATATTAATATTTATATTTAATTTCATATTTAATAATCTGACAAGTGAATAAATAACAATTTAAAAAAATATTTAATTACCTACTTTAAAATAGCTGTATTAGGATTATTTTAACATGTAATATATTTTTGTTTGTTTGTACTATAAGTTTTATTATTATTATTATTATTATTATTACTTATATATATATAAAATTTACTCGACATTAAGAAATGTATCTCAAATTAGTTATTATGTTATGGAAAATAAATTATGTATTGAGACTGACAATAGCATGTAATATGTATGTTGTAATATGGAGCATGTTGAAAAAAAAAAACAGAGTATTTATGGTTCGTAGATTTTTGCAGTAACCTTCAGTCGGATCCACCAGTGTTCCTAAACGGAATTTGAACTTCATACGTTTTCGTTGAGATACTTTGTGTACTTACTCTCTCTCTCTCTCCCCTCAAAATATTATTACCTTCTCTTATTTTTGTGTAAAAACTCACTTCGGAAAATTTGATATGATCACAATATTTCATCTGACAGAGGAGCAGCAGTAGGGGGAAAGTAAAAAAATTGATTATTCACTGAAGTAATGTCAGTTCAGAATTCAGTGCGCGCTGTTAATAACCTTCGGATAGCTGCCAAGAACCCTAAATACAAAATGGAAGGGAACAAAATATAAAAATAGACACCCTTTCACTGGAAAGTCAGATTGCATTTGACATACCGTTTCCGCTTCAGCTCTGTGTTTCTTCAACAATATATTTACGTCATTAGCAATAGTTTTATTTATGTTTATAAATCTTCTAACCAATAAAAACACTCTCCTAACCTACAAATAATATTAGTTTTTTAAAAATAACTACTAGACAAACCTACCGATTCTATCGATATCCATCATGACTATATCGGCTAGAAAATCCTTAGCTAGACCTTCTCTCTGCATGACATGCACCAAAGCGGTCGCGATGTCCTCTTTAGCTTTCACTCCGATAACTGGTTCTAATACTTCACATATGGATTTGTATTCATTCTTTAAATACTGCAACAATAATCATTCGTTTGTTTATTTATATTGTTACAGAAATTTTGAAAACAGAAAAAATAACAATCGACTAATAAAGTAAATGATCCGATTTTGATTAAAAAAAACTAATAATAAATTTGTATTACCTGTAGAAATTCTTCATATACATGAACTGGTAATATGTCCACAGTTTGAAATCTACATTTTACACGAAGTGCTGGTGAATCTTTCAATGGTTTCTCACTAATTATAGGATACCATTTTTCTGTTAAATATCTTGAAGTGACCTCATGCACTGGGATGCTTACACTACCTGTAGAAAGATTAAATTGGTATATTCGTTAAAAACTTATATCGACTTCGAAACTTATATCGACAAAATGTACATTTAATATCGATTTCAAACTATTCATTATTATTTAAAACAAAAATAAGAATTACCAATTAATACATTTTTATCTCGCTTCTTCTTCCGATCAGCCTCCCTATATAAATTAATGTTGATCACGTTGACCGTTGGTAAATTGAAGAAATCAAAATGTTCACCCCAGAAACACATTTCTCCTTTTTGTTTACACGATGTTCTAGCATAGAGTGTTTTATCCAGACAAAGTTCACAGAAGTATCTACAAAAATAAAACAATATAAATGTAGCATACGCGGTTTAGCACCACTAATCGATTTAAATGGGAAAATGATTCCATTTTCACATTTTTCCAATCAAGGATAAAAAAATCAGCAGATTTCATAAAAACTAAAGAATATGTTCTTGGACAAAATAAAACAAATAATTAAATTCTTAAATTAGGTGATTATCTATTTCTTTCCTACAACACGTGCTGCGAAAATGTTACCATGGGTAACATTTTCGCAGACTGAAACTGGTTTGAATAGCTGACTAACACTTCTCCATGTTGTTCATTATTTTGTCATTAAGAAGTTCGAGATAAAAACAAATGCAGCTACGATTAATCGTTTTCGAGATATTTTAGAAAGTAAAAACAGAAATTATACAACTTTAAAATGAATGCATAAGGTCACGAAACTAATGGCGCTTCAAACGACGGTACTTAAAAACAATAATACAGATTTATTTAATTTAACTCTTTTTGCGGTATATAATATATTGGTGTAGCAAAGAAAAAGATGCGAAGTGATAAAATTTAGTTTAGTGCGAAGATTTGTAGAGAGAAAGGTAAAAGCGCCAAAAATTCTCGATGATGTAACCATATTTGTGTTGTCGCTCTTGTCTGAATATAAAGGTAGGCACGTGCAGGTCACTTGGGTATTTGAGCACCACTAGTTACAGTGTACCCTAACTGAACCAGTTCTGAATTAATAAGATATTGTTGTTACTGTTGGGGAAATTTGGTGTAGTATCTTTTTCTGATATTTTACAGTCCTTTACAAAATTTATAATTCTGGTCAGTGATGCCTTCACTCTATCTCTTTGTTTGACTAATTTGTCAAATATTTTAGTTACGCCTTCCATACTATTTTAATGATAATTACTTGACACAGAGAGAGGCAAACCTAAACCTCGAATGAATATGAAAAGAATGTTTATAAAAAGAGGGGAGATAGGATTTTACGATAGATAATATGGATACTCACCCGAACCTGAAAAGCCTTTATATTATAATATGCCCTTGTTTAATCTGAACCTCCAATTATGTGTAAACCTCCAATATTAAGTAGAATTTTCCAATTCGGCCCGGTGGACCAATTTTGAGTGTTAAGGGAGATCTTACATCATGTGTAAGTAACAGCCTTAACTAAACCAAATTCCGAATTGGAAATAACAACAATCTTGAAAGTATTAATCCCTTTATATAATATTTTTACAACAGAATAATTAACTAACTAACATGAAAAACAAGCATACGATTTTATCCCCTACAAAATATATAGCCAATAAAAATGTACCTGCCAACCTAATCACCAAATACCGATAAAAATACCAAATTTTCCCAACAGATACGCTACAATTACATTTGCACATACCAGTTCAAAATAGATAGCAGCTTTGGAAAAGATAATAAAATTATCGCTACTTGGTGAAAATTAATTTTTTTGAATTCTATTTTTTATAGAAGCAGACTTCGAAATAAATACCTTTTCTTACTGGCTATTCCTTTGGCTTCAAGTATCCAGATTTTTAATGAATTATCAGTCCGCCTTTGGTGTTCCTGGTCAGGCTGCACTGATTTTCTAAGGCTATAAACAATAGAAGAATATTTCTTTACTAACAAATAAATACCACGATATTTGATGATTCTTATGTTTATGGATTGAAAGGACAAAATAAAAACTTTGGGTTAATAGATACTCCCCCCTTAACCTTTTCCATATTTATCCAACTGATATACTGAAATTTACTCACCATAGGTTAAAATACGAGTATTTACTTACAAATAATTATATACTATTGGAAAATATATAGACATGTACTTTTCTCAAAGATTGTAATTTACGGTTATGAGAGTTTCAGATATTCCAAAAACAAAATGCATTTTTATTCATTTGGGCACTTTTTTATAGAACTCACTAAACAGGGTTATCAAATAGAAACACTCTGATTTCGTGAGTGGGTTCTGGTTCAGCTAACACCAGTTCACCCCTATATTTGTAGTCTGCACACATATCCAGACAAGATGCAAGATGGCCTTCCTTAAATAAGTTACCAAATTGGCTAATAATTAATAATTCTTTTTGAATGCGGTCTGAAACGTGTTTGCATTTGGTTTATATTTTTAAATATAAATGCAATAGAATCGCATTTGTTATTATAGGTCGAAGAAAATATCTTGAACATCCGCATGAGTGAGCTAGAAGCGGTGTTAAGTCAAAGCAAAGATATTGGAAAGTTGCTTGTTCAGTTACTATTTCGGCGCGTGGTTAGTGCTTATTCCTTATTCCTGCCTGATTAAATTTACACTCTTACTAGAAACGAGATTAGAGGAATAACGGGGAATTGGCGGTAGGATATGTCTGAATATTTTCATACAAGTCAAAATGTGTTGGTTAATGGCACTGTACATTTGCGTCTTTAGGAAAGATAATGAAATTATCTTGGTACGCGGCTTGGAGCATGTAACCTCCAAATACTACATAATATTTTGAATTTTATGTATTCGACGAGTTTCGTTTTATTTCGGCCAAAGTCGGTCCTTCAGTTGCCGAGATTCAAGAAAACTGAATCATAATCGACCTATAGTGTTTTTTTTTTTTTTAATTCAAGGCGCGTCAACTTGATCTATGGTCAGGAGTACACTTCTCAGTGCACTGCCGGCCTCCGGACAGTGTTTTATAGTGTGGAGGGACGCTAGAAGTGGGTTATACACACATTCGGCGCTCCATATTTTTTTTGTCTAATATTAAATCTAAAACTGATTACACATATTTTAAATCTAAACATTATTTGTAATACATTACAAATAATGTAAAATCTAAACATTTATACATTATTTGTATAAATTAGCTGATATGACCTCAATTTCATGCAATGTTCTGAATAATAATAAAACAAAAAACCCAGTTTATAAGAAGCTAATAGTGGCATTAACTCTTAGGTGAGTGTCTTTTTGTTCAAAACTGGTACACAAATACTCTCAAGATGGACGGGTTGTTTTGCTATTTCAAAACACAACCGGGAGCGATAGATTGGTTTATGAGAGTAATTATAATGTAACCAGAAGGAAAATATAGTATGGAAAAATGGAGCTTATGTCAGACAGAGGATGTGCCCCCCTTAGGTTACCTTACCTTACATTCTAGAAAAAAGCTCGGGAGAAATCTAATAGAAATACAGTGTTCTAAGCACATACGACCATACGAAAACCATTTTTCTAGTTGGAACGGCAGAAAAATGGTTTTCTTTTCTTTTTCAAATGTACTTCAGGGAACCGGAGCTAGTATTTGGAAAAGGGGGACACGAGCCGGAAGGGATGTGAAAGGGGCAGCTTGAACTGATTATTATGTAAAACAATAAGCTTTTTATTTTATTTCCAGTTTTTAAATTTAAAGTCCATCTTTCTATCTTCAGAATGAGGGACGCACGTTGTTTGGGCGATGTGGAGATTGGTATGGTTTGTATAAATTACCTGTAGAACACTCTGGCAAATAGAGGGTAATGATTTTCACTTTTGCTACTATCTTATTTAAACATAGTGTTTTTTTTATTATTTAAAAAATTATTGAAGGCTAGCTAATTTGATACAACTTTCTATGATATTTTTCAAAACCAGAATTCCATAACAGGAATAACACTTTAGTCTTTTTACTTTCTATTTGCAGGTCGTGCAAAACATGAACTGAACAATAAAAACGTAGAAGGGAAAAGGTAACTATAAAGCAGGTTATTTAGAAAATACTGCAGCAATCAACACTTTAGCTAAGGTTTGTTCCAACGCAGTCTTTCGGATTTGTCTACAGAATTGTCCGGAGCATTCATGATGATGACAGATTAACGTTTGAATAAAGTTTCCATGTGAATGTCAGATGTTCCAAACTGATCTCAACGAGGTCTGTGAATGAGTATGAGGCGATTCGGGGGACAAATGTCACTGATAAATGGACATGCGCAATAAGTCGCATTCGGTTGAGTGAGCACGAAGGTTATGTATTTTATTTACTTTTATGTGCATAAAAAAAGCATTCCAACAAGAATCAAACTCAAATTAAACAGAAACAAGTAACCAAATGAATGGTTTGCCTTAATCACAAATCAGCTATAAGTTAACCAGATACCGCTAGCTGGAATAAACCTAATTAGTTTAGTTTTTCTTCCACACAGAAAATAAAAAACAATTTACTTACCTATGCACCCATTTATCCCGTTCTTCATCCGATCTACATGAAAAATACCTTGGTTGGCCAGCCGGTAGTGTAACTTGAAAGCAATGTTCCCGACCTAATACTGATGGATGTAATGGCTTGATTTCAACACCTCCAGTGCTCAGATCCAATGTTTGCATGGCGCTTTGTCCAGACAGTAAACTCTCATGTGATCTAGATGTACGTAAACCACGAACTATTCTGTAAGTTAAAGAGCTTTATGATATACATATTTTCATTTACTATTTATAAAAGGCACAAAGAAGATGTAATCTTTTTTTTAAACTGTCTAACATTACAAGTGTTCACAACACAATCTTTTTTTTCTAAGAAGAAATCTATAAGTTCAAGACAGCGTGACAACTTATTCCTATCTTCTATGTAGCGAACTCTTTGTACAATCTTTTTTTTATTGTTTCCAGTATTTACAGTACATTTAAGTAAATATCTTTCACTTTACAAAACACTAATAATAATACAGTTAGTTACTAACGAAACACAAACCTCAATTGTAATGACACCTAGTTAATAACTAAAAAATACCTATCAAAAATTCTATGTTAACTAAATCGACACCAACATACTTAAAGAAACATGTGCAAATATTTGTAAATTAATAATAAAAAAAAAAAACGAAAAACTGCAACTTAACAATTAAGGTTAGGAGTACAGATGTATGTGTAAATAAAACTAAGTAAACAAGTCACGTATTGAAAGTGGTATCCTAACCTGCTCCAGCTTTTTAGGTTACAGCTGGAATATAACGGATACGTTAATAAACTCTATGACTCACTACAAAAATTTACCTATTTTTCTAAAAAAAAAACAAAAAAACTATTAATATGGGGTATATTTTTAGGGAGCAGATAGGAATTACATAAGAAAAATATGTGCTTGAAACACCTCAGACGACTCTCTTATTGCAATTCATAGCTATAATTGAAAATTTTTCCTCATACTTGATATAATAAAACATGACTAAAGCCGGCTACACACGTAACTGCATACTTGAACGGTATACTTGCGCAGTCGACTTGTACATGCATACTTGATCGTTTGTATGGAAGACTTGCGCAAGTCAGAAAATGTTTAAAATTTCATACTGCATACTTGTGGGCGCCATCTTGTTCATGTTTAAAACGTCATTGTGCAAAGTCTCAGTCAGTAAAAGTAGTCAGTATAAAGGTTACTTTATCAAAACATATATAATTCATAAATAATTATGTCGGCTAATTTTAGGAAGGGGCATAGATCAATTATCGAAGAATTTATTCGTATTTATGAAAGCGAACCGTGTCTGTGGAATATTAAGTGTAAAGACTACCACGATAAGGGTAAAAAAGATGTTGCTTATGCCAGACTAGTAACAAAACTGTCAGAAATAGAGCCAAATGTAACTCGAGATATGGTAGTGAAAAAAATTAACAGTTAAAACAGTGAAAAAAATTAAAATAAAAGCAGCTAAAGCGAGATCGTCGTCAGTCGGCCATAGTCGCCAGCTGTTTTTTGTTCAAGTATACATGAGCCGTGTGGATCACATGTATACTTGCGCAAAAGACCTGCGCAAGTATACCGTTCAAGTATGCAGTAACGTGTGTAGCCGGCTTAAGGAAAGCCCAACCTAATCCCCCCCACACTAAAACTTCCATCAAATTATTTTTCGGAAAAAAATTATAAAGAAATGTGTTAGGTCTCTGTATGCATAGTTACTATACCAAGTTTAATGGAATCCGTCAGTGTATTCCTAAAGAAAATCGCGGGAAACTAAAAAAACTGTTCAGTAAAGTTGCACTTCCGGTCAACCATTTTTTATGAAACTCGGAATTTTGGCATCATATTCATTCTAATTAATATTATATAGATAATAGAAACTGTAATAACACTTTAGTAGCTCTTTGTGTGTATAATCAAAATTCAAAAGTATAAAGAAAATTGCAAAATACTGATCAATTCTTCCTATAAAATGTTGTTTCTCTCTTTTTTAAGTCATGACTTCGGCTATTCAGCCATTCTGCGCGGCCAGTACAAAATTTTGGCGATTCTTGTTGTTCATTTAGCTAGATATCCAGAAGGTATGTGAGAACAATCTCGGACGCAAACAGCTTCACTCCCCTAAAGTGTTATTTCTACTTATTCTAGTGTTTTTCTAGTACAGAACGTTTTTGATCAAAATCTTTTATGCGCGTCACAAGCAATCACTTAAACTAAATATCAAGTTAAACTTCGTGCGTTTTTTGCTTTCTGAGTTATGCTGTCCAATTCGAAAAATAATCTCGTAAAATACAGAAAAAACTTTTTTTCTTGTTTGGGTACTCAAACCATTTTCCTATTTCTGGTGAAAACTACTTTTCGAAAATTTGAAACGTTCGCAATGTGTTGTTTCATCAAGTGCACAACTGCTACAAAATGTCCCCTTGAGAAAACCTATCAGAATGATGCACGCCTCAGAGCCTCTGTCGGCGTACCTTGCCTTGCCGGCCAGGTCCCGCGGAGAACTTTTCACTTCCTTCTTATTTCTGAGCTCTTCTTGCAGGAGATGGATTGCTTATCCATACAAGGCAAGTTATGTTCTCCATAACCAGGGGTCCTTATAAAGGAAGGTCACAAATTAACGGTTATCAACTAAACATTCGTTGGATTGGAAGGCTAATCACCTATTTTGCAACCAATATCTTAATCTTGCAAACATACCATCATTATAATAAATGATCTAAAACCCCCACTCAGTTCTAGCTCTCACTCTCATTTGTTGTTCTTTTTGTATCCGCTTTAACTGTAAAGGAAAGTTCATTACTATTGTTGAACATTAGTTCCGCGGCAAATACGCGGAAATAGCGGTGACAAAATTAACAAGCGTGACCAACTGGGAGAGTAAAGGACTTGTACACATTTTGAACAGTTTAATTGGTTTCCCAACCAGTATTATTCTACAGCAAGAAAAATAATTAAAATAATTAGTTATTGGAACGGTAATAAATTATTAATAACAGAACAGAAACAAATGAAACATTAGTAATTACATAGATGTGCATAGACGCTATACAAACATAACTCTTTAGATGAACTTAACTCTTTAGAGTGCTTTTGAATCAGTCGTAATCGTAAAGTTTAGGTTAAGAATAAAACCATAATGGTTAAGAACTGTAATTTTTGTTTTAAATACTGAATCCTGATTTGTTTCAATATGACAACAGTATAAAAAACAAAGTGATATTAAATAACCTTACCCGTCAGAATCTGGTGGCCTTTTCCGTTCTAGTTTCGTCACACTTTTCGTTCTCTTCAAGGGATTTGCTCTGAACGATCTCTTTGAAAAGAAATTCTGTAACAAAGAAACAGATAAAACAAATTAAATACGATCTATGCAGTCATAACTGAATATATACCAAATGGTCTCTTTGAAGTCCTACGGCTTTGTAAGGCTTTCCAACTTGTCTGGCTGTCTGGCAATAGACATATAAAGGACTGTTAAAAGTTTCTTATATCCTCTATTTCTGGAATAATGCGGTTTAAACACTTGCGTTTAATCGATCTTTTGGCAACATGCAATTTACTGATTTGGCTAACATACGTTTTCATTCTTGACACAAGGAGGCGACACTGACGCATGCAGGACAACCGGATCTCATATGATTAGAAAATGTTTGTTAATGTTAAAACCTCAATTATAACGTCTTTTTTTCTTCTTCTTTCTAACTTAGAAATTTTGTAAAATATATTTAATTGCTCTTTATTTTATATATGATTGAAGTAGTCCTTTTGAATGTTTAACATTGACAGGCTTTCCATATATGTAGAACATCTGGAAAATCAATGTTCTTCAGAAAATATTTCAAATGGAATTGATGTAATAGTCAAAACATATTTCAAGTTTACAGAAAGTCTGTGCAACTTTTTATTTCTTAGAAAACTGCGAGAAAATTAATTAAGAAATTCTGTTGTGTAACATTCACACGACTTAATCTTATTGCAGTTAATGTAAAGTATAAAATGGACTCATTTTCATTAAAATTGGCATTTTTACTCAATCGCTGTTTAGGTACGTGTTTACAGTGTAATCCAGAAGAGAGCGCCAAAACATTACATAAACTAAAATAACTTTTAAAATATAATGGCACAGATTCACTAAAATGACTATTTCCTCAATCATGTTTTAAATAAAAGTGATAAGCATTTTTTTATATATTAGATAGTATACGAAATGCAAAGAAAATTGCGAAAAACTGAAAAAAAAAACACTCAATAAAGTCGCACTTTCAGATGGATTTTGCCGGAAATGTTCGTGTCTGATGCGGCGCTAGTATACCTACTAAATGGTACTGCCAAGTTTGAAGTTCCTGCGATTTTTCATCTTTGAGATATTCTACACAAAAACAATTCCATTCGTTAAAAACTTTTTTCGTACTCAGAGGACCTCATGACATGTTTCCGGTGAAAACTCAATTTCGAAAATTTGACCCGATTGCATGACTAGGCGTACGAGAATGTAACAACACATAATTTCCAATAAAATGTTCTTAGAAGGGCCCTATGGCGGTAGCTAATTAAAATATCAAGTTTGAACTGCGATTTTTTTTTCCCCACCTGCACTGACTGGACACAAAGACGCCAGGACGCGATCATTTTTAAAAACAAATTTTTCGTTATTCACAGAAAGCCTTTCCGATGAAAACTAAACTTCTGTAATCTGCCACACGATTGTAATACTTTTTTGGCGCTTTAGGTTCTTTTTTTGTAGTTATTTAGTAAATTATAAATAAATTAGAAACTATCAGCTGACTAAATTCCTGAGTCAGCTACACTCCAAAGTGTCTCTAATCCAAAGTAATACCAGCCGGGTATAGAATACAAATCTAATCCCGGATCTAATACATCTAAGATTCACCATCGATAAAATAAATTGCACAATACTTGAAGCCTAAGTTCTTCTGCAGATATTCTATTCTAGCCAATTATCCTGAACTCTAATCTTCTCACAATCCAAGAAATCGGCATGAGTCCCATTAAGTAGAGATTGTTTCCTTCAACCACAATGAAAAAAAAAACAGGAGCCTGAAGGATGTCCTTGAAAGATAAAGCACCATCTATCTCCTCAGCACGAGCAGCCCCACCCGGATGAACAGTCCAACATGCCAACAGCACGATCGGGACCAACGAATGTGCAAGATGCGCTCAATTTGGATAAATTATCCATGTTTTCATTCCTCCCGCCCGTGATTCCCACCTGATGGCCTGACGGGTGTATAGTCAGTGTATAGAACATCAAGACACTACAGATGGAAGTCTAACGTTGTAGCTCTACCAGAATGCTCTTAAAAACAAATTTTCTTGGATAAATATTTCAAATAAAAGTGTCCAGCCTATATGTAAGAGTAGTCAGAACATCAAGTTTAGAGCAAGTCGTTGAAGCCGTGGAGAAAAAAAGCACAAAACCCTGACAAAAAAAACATTCTGTAATGTTAGTACTTTGGAACCTATTCTGCCATTTTTAATTTTTGAAATATTTTGTTCACACACAAATAAAAGACCAGTTGCTAGAAACCTTTTTTTCTGTCCTTTGGGCACCTCCAAACATGTACTTCCGGTGAAAACTCAAGTTTTGGAAATTTGGCACAATCGCAACACTTCTACTTACAGCAGTAAAAGAAATTTTTTTTTTTTGGAGAAATCATGCGAATTAGTAAATAAAACAGGTGTTTTCAGCTGATTATAATTTTTTATAAAACTTTGCAAGTAAAACGAAAATTACAAATACTGCTTGTTAATAATAACAATAATTTTATACTAGGAACAAATAAGTGATTGTTGCTTCTGGTCAAGAACACTAAAGCTGACGTTTCGGCCCAATAAGGGCATCCTCAGTACTACTGATCAATAATTATTCTTGTAACATAATCTTATTAATAGATGGAATATAATTTCCCTGTAGAGGTTACATGATCAATATGGTTAACGCATTATCATTAAACCAATCTCATTGAATGATAATGTTGGTTTAGTTTAGAATTTGTTGGTTTAGTGACAAATAAGTTTACCACATTTCTCATATAACCACTACAGATTGGAAATATTACAAGAGTAACTACTGTTTAAAGTACTGCTGAGATGGACGTAAAAACTGGAATATGCTGAAGATGGTCGAAAATTCGAACTTTTACTTTCTTAGTGATAAACACCAGGAGAAATAGTCAGTAATTAATTTGTTCTTATCATTATTATTTTCCTCACTAATGCAAAACACTATAATAATTATTTATTAATGCACATATATTGTTGGTGTTGGTGTAGTGGTTAGGAGCATAGACTTGTAAGTGGGAGGACCCCAGTTCGAGTCCGCGTATAACTCTAAATTTTATATTCATTTAAAAAATGTTATTAGTAAAGTAGGTCCTTCCGCCCCCGTCCATTACACCTAATTTGGTAGTTGGATGTTAAGCCCGCCTGAAAAAATAGGCATTGCTTTATATTATATATCAATATAAAAAAAAAGATCACCTATTGAAAGTGTATTGTAATAAAGTGCAATTAACATTTGTTAAGAATTCCCTAGGCCGTCTGGCATTTTATACTATGACATTTCAATAGTTTGTTCTCCTCTCTTGGTTTGTACTAAAAACAATCCATACTGAAATTTTAATATCTACAATTAACTTAACCTTACTACTTTTTCCAGTAGCAAATTCACTATTAGTATAATACGTAATTATATTTTATAATTTAAATAAGAAACTCACTAAATGATAAATTAATTTGATATAAAAGGAAAATTAATATTAAAAACTAATACAAGTTCAGTATAATTGCCATTAAATATGCAAAGGATACACCTGTCTGTACATCTGTTTTATTACCAAGAGAAACATTAACCTTCTGAAACAGGTGATAAATACTCTGTAAAAATAAAGTATATCTAATATTTAAAACCGAGACAAGATGAAAGACCAACCTTCCCAAGACGATAGCATCTAAATATCTATTTAAAAAAGAAAAAACAAATCCTCCCCATGTATTGCAATAGTAGCTGTTACACACATCCACATTTAAGGAAAAACTATCAACAATCAGTATAATCGGCTAATAATCTAGGTACGAGGTAAAGCTAGTATTTTGGACGGACAAAAATTAACTTTGAAATACGCCGCACCAACAGTAACCATCAGCAAATAGCTAATCTGCATTTACAACAGTTACTTCTTTCCATGTGGCACACATACGCCCCTAATGGTTCTCAGCAAACTGTGAGGATATTTTAAAATCTTTTCTTTTTTTAACTATTTTTTTGACTTCAAAGGAAACATAGCGGTCAGAATTGAGAAATCAGTTGGAACACATGTGGAATGTCAAAGATTTATAGTTGAAACATACCCCCCATCCTATTCAGACACATACATTCAAAGAAAGGAGTAAATGAAGCGAAATTCTTTAAAACTTATCACTGGAAGCTAACCAACACACACACACTTGAGCGAGAAGTGGCAAAGAGAAAGGCCTGTGAAAGCGGACGTACCTAACCTGTTTATGGCTAGTAAGAAACCTTACACTCTACACACTTCACTTAACTACCAAGTACCTAAATTAATGCATTCTTCTAAATGATCTCTCTTTTTAAAAAAACGCCTATGAAATATAATTAATAATTTAGAATATAAAATAGCGAACAAAATAGAAAACAATTCATTTATAATACAATATTCTTTTGAAAAATGTACCTATGTATCAATGATCCAATTTGGAATAATAATAATAACAGAAATTAAGAAAATAAAACCGTTCATCACATAATCGAACCCCAAAACATTTTGCATACTAGATAGGATGTGGAAAGTTGTTCATAACCAATACATTAGTGTTAAAAAACATTTCCTGTGAGTACATGTGTACACTAACTACTTTATTGCGAACTGTCACATTTTTCGAAATTGGTATTCGAACCAAAGATGTTTCGGAAATGGTATTCGACTTCACACAAAATTGTAACAAGGGAAGTATTCAACTTACCGCGGCGATGAAATCAACATCGTACGAAACAGGAACTAAAGAGTTTTTGTTTTTTTTGACACCAACAAATTTGCAATATATGGTCCACAAGTGGCACGGCACATATCAACTTGAAATCTATGATCGTATTTTCTAGGATATCGAACAGATATTGGACTGCCCGAAAGAAAATGGGAACCCTCCCTTCAGAGTCGGCGTAGGGGGAAAAAAAGCTTTCCTAGGATGAATCGTTAACTTGGATACTTTTGTTTGCAATAAATCTTTGTAATCATGAAGATCATCTGCAACTCCCTGGAAAGTTTTTAGTTTCTCTAACGCGAATAAAATGGGAGTTTTTTAGCAAAAGGTGTATGTGTATGTGCGCCTACATGTGTTACCTACCCTGCGGCGTTACGGTCCTACAAGGACCCGCCCGGGCTTCTCCACTAACTTTTGCCATTCGGTTCTGTCTCGGCCATCTTCTGACACCCATTTTTTCTTAACACCTGTTCTACACCTTCCAACCATCTCAAACGAGGTCTCCCTCCCTCTATATCGGCTCCCTCCCGGCTTATCTTCCCAAAGTTTCTTCGTTAACCTACTTTCAGCGTTCTTTCAACGTGTCCGAACCACCTTAACCGGTTCCGCTCAACCAGATCTGTTTCCCCGAACAATTGCCGCAGCTCTTCGTTCTTCTTATCCTCCACCTTCCATTTTCCCAAGACAGATCCAGATATTCTCCGGAGTAATTTTATTTTCCATATGTAACGTAACAGACGTAGGATTGTTCAGTATTTAAGGAATTAGCTGTGTTTGTAAATCCTTGAACTTCAGAGGCTTCTGGAGAGCAAAGAGAGAACACCTACTGCCTGCTGCCACTCGCACTTTCACCTCTTCTTTCAGTCACAAGCGCGACCGATATTTGAACTGGGTTGCGATTTCAACTATGGTTCCAAAAGTTCACACTGGATTCGGCCGTACAAGCGTTCCTACTAGGGGTTTTCAAAATGGAAAATCTTGTCACAATTTATATGCAATCCCATTTTGCTTACTGCGGCTTCCAACTGGGTGCGTTAGAGCGAACAAAATATCTCAAAACATGAAAAATCGCAGGAAGCAGTGAGCGCCCTCTATCTTAAAACTCTATACACTCAGTTTGAATTTAAAAGAAATTCAGAGGCCCTCCAAAACCCCTCAAAAATTAATTTAAAAAAGAAATGCTCCAAATAAAAGTGATACGTATTAATCTGTGCAGTGAACATTTCAATCTTAAAGAAAATCGTTGTAGTTTTACGAGAAAACTTCAAACAAACTTAAAAACTTATTCTGTAAAGTTGAATTTCCGGTAACCAAATTTTCTTGAAATTTGGAATTCCATCAATTTTTTTAATGAAATATTTATACTATACAGGGGTAAAACCATACATTGTACTGAAGTGGCAATTTAGAGGATAACATAACGCTGCTGTTCCCTCAGAAACCTCCAAAAAATCAATTTTCCCGGGAAAATTATTCAAATAAAAGTAGTAAATAGATAATAAATGAAGTTTTGAAGTTTAAAGAAAACGCTGAAAAACTGAAAAAACAAAAAATCAGTAAAGTCGCACTTCCGGTTGATGGATTTCACCCGAATCTCCGTGTCTGATGCGGTGGTAGTATCTAAACGGTATACCATGTTTGAGCTTCCTGCAACTTTTCGTTTTTGAGATATTCTGTTGAAACACACACACACACACACACACACACACACACACACACACACACACACACATAACAGACCGTTTGCTAAAAACATATTTTTTTGGTAGTAGGGGAATCCGAAAACATGTATTTCCGGTGAACACTCAATTTATAAAATCTGACACGATCGCAATACTTTCTCTTACTAGGAGTTAGAAAAAATAAAATTAATTGAATAAAAAAACCGTTCAGTAGTCATACTTCCGGTCAATCGATGTCCTGCAAACTCGAAATTTTTGGTAATATATTTAATTGTTATTACTATTACACAGATATTAATTAATATTATATTAATGGTCAATAAAAGGAATGGTAAATAGCACTTTAGAGGAAAGAAATTTTCCCGGAAAAATGTTAGAATATAGAGGTGATTAAGTTCATATAAAATATAAAGTGAATTCGTTTTACCCATTTTCGAGAAATAACCAAGTGTTATTTACGGGTTGAACATTTTTCAATAAAACTTAATTGTTAGGTCCCTTAGTGCGATTTTCCATTTATTTTTAGTCTCCAAATCATGTATTGCCGGTGTGAAAACTCAAGTATGGAGAATCTGTCACGAATCCAATATAGTTTCATTTATCGCTACAAAGAAGGAAAAATAAAAAGAATTAATGATAATCATAATGATAATAAAATAACGACTCACCACGATTCTTGAAGGTGTAAGTTCCAAAGTCCTGTTGCCACCGAGTATCGGTGTAGCTGGCGCACTGCCACGGCGGCAAGCCTTTTCGTACGATGTATCTGCGAACACAGCAGGAGGATATCACTTAGATAATAATGATTCGATTTATTTTTTTTTTCTTTTTTGTAATCATTTTTTATTATTTTGATGTAACTAGGTTTTTGCACAGAGGAGAATTGGGTAAACTGTTGTTGTTGTTGTGAAGTTAGAGAAAGGTTGTTTGACTCTCTTCAAAGTCTTTTAAAGAAATAAAAGGGGTGGGAGATGTAGTAGGGATGCAGATGGCACACTTCTCAATACAAAAAAAATTAAAAAGAAAATAAAAATGTAAAAAGGAACTCAATCTTTTATAAAAATTGCCCCCTCACGACTTTTTAACATTCATACAGGTGATACTTTGCTGACAGTTACTATACAATACGCCATCTTTTGATATTCTTTTGTTGTTATATCTTTACAATAGTTCCGCTTTCTAACGTCTCTTTTTTTTCTTTTTTTTTTCTTCTTCACTTTCCACAACGAGAAGTTGACAATAATCGTTCGAAATTACAGGAATAGGTTCTATTATGACAACCTTCCAAATAAGTCACTTGGCCATATTACCACTAATTTTATAGATGTCTAGAAAAATTGTCAAAAGATTTCACTGATATTACTTGAAATTAATTCCAATTGTACCACTGACCCAGAATACAGTCAGAAAAGAGTCGCCCCCCTCCCCCCGTAATAAGCCTGCTTCATTTTATAGACAATGTGACACTTTCTCTAATCAGGTAACAGGAAGTACTGCGATCGTGTCAAAATGTGGAAATTTAGTTTTTCAACGGAAATACATGTTTTGAGGTTCCCTTGAGTAAGGAAAAAATGTTTTTATCAAATGATCTATGTGTTTTGTACAAAATATTTCAAAAACGATTTCAAACTTGCTATTCCCTTTAAGTACCAGACCCACCGCATCTCTGTGACACGAAGCTTTTGCTCAAAAATCCATCAACCGAAGTATAATTTTACGATTATTTCTAAGGGGGGAGGGTTCGAAAATGGCTACAATTGGAATGCTAATTGCAAAGCACAGATATAAATAAACGAATCACCCGGGGAAAAAAATGTGATTTTAAGATGGTTCTGAGGAATCTGCAATGTTAAAAATGCACGTGTTATTACTGGAGTTTGTTCAATTGGCGCTGTCTTCTGGACTGCAATATAATCACTTGGAAGTAGAGCAGTGGCGGTACGTGTATCCCGCTACCACCTATATTAAGTATATGTTAGCGCAAACGTATAAAATTTTAAATTCAAAATTACTTTTTCCTAGAAAAATGTTTTAAATAAAGTTCAGCTTTTTATACGTAGAGTTGATGTGCTAAAATTAAAGAAAACGTTCGAGCCATTTTTGAGAAAATTGCAAAAAAAATTGGAAGATCTAGTCAGTAAAGTGTTACTTCCGGTTAACAGATTTTCGTTTTTTTTTAATTCCCACTAGAGAGGGCAGTATCGGAACTCTCGCTCATCCCTGCAAAATTGACCGATTTTGTAAAAATCCTTATTATCGGGTCCCTTGACAGCACTTAAACTGAATATAAAGTGTAAACTTCCTGCGATTTTCCGTTTCTGAGACAGGCTGGTCACACAGACGCACATACAGACAGAGAGAGAGACCAATTTCTATAACCCACTTTTTCTGACTCAGGAGACCTCGAAACATGTATTTCCGGTGAGAATTCAATATAGAAAGTTTCAAAATGATCGCAACCCTACCTCTTACAGTAAGAAAAGAAAGTAAGAAAGCTTCGTGATTGGTTTAAATGTGAAATGTAATGTATTCTAAACGGACTAAATTAAGATTAAATATATAACCCAGAATACCCTCCTGCGATAATACCAAAATGAATAATTTGCAAGAAGGATAGAATATAAACCATAGGACATTAGAGAGTTAAGTTGCTATTCCAATTAAGTCCCTTGTAGCGCTCATATTAAGCTACCCGTATTATTACAACATGTCAGACATGCTTTATCACTTCCACACGAAAACAATATTCGGCACATCAACAACCGACGACGACCCACATTGCAAAATATGTCGTCATCAGCGATAATATTGCAAAACTAATAAATAATTTATAGCGATAAATTTAATATAGAAAGATTAAGAAATTGATGTTGTTTATGCATTTAGTTTAATAATAATAATAATAATAATAAAAAGTGGTGTGAAACACCCATACGACTTTCTCCTAACACCAATCAATATAATTTAATAAAAAAAATTGCCTTTATACTTGCAGAGTTTAGATGGGCTAGCCTCTGTTTCAAGATCATGTAGCGAAAGTTTAAATTTAAACCTAACTCAAGAGGCATCCAAAATACCTCTCACTCAAATCAATTTTGTTGGAAAACTGTTGCCTCGGATAGAAGTGATACGTTTTCACCTTTGCAATAAGTATTTCAAGTTTAAAGAAACTCGATCTAGAACTCGTTTTCCAGAACTACAAAAACTTTAAATTGCATTTCCGGTAAAAACAGATTTTCTTCGAATTTATAACAATTATATTGATAAAAATACCAATTTGCTTCTACTACCAAGAACTGTCCCAGCGACTGCTCCAGGCGGGCATTCGCCCAGTCTCTTCTATGCTGATCGCCGCAAAAAGTTGGTAAACATATGTTGTGCTTAGGTGGCACCCTAGAGGAAAGCATAACGCTACTGTTACCCACAGAAAACCCCCCAAAAATCTACGTTTCAAATAAAAGTTAATGATATTTATGCATGTAGATAGTAGGTTTGATATTTAGGAATGTTTATACGTGTAGGTTTTGTTAGGGAGTGGAGAAAGCGGCCCTGGTTGTGTCAGTGTGAGGGGCTTGTGTGACTTAGGGTTCGCCTCTTTGGTGAGGAGAGACTGGCTGGCGGCTGCAAGCTTCATGCAGGACAATCTTCTGTATGTACTGTTCAGTCTTATTAAGCAGACAGATTTCGAGAAGTAAGCTGTAAGTGTGTAACTCCTCGGACCACCTAGGGCCCCCTGTGGCCAAAAAGCCCGTTCGGGGACATGGCTGGGTGTGCCCTAGGTGCAACAACAGACCCATGGGAGTCGCAGTAGCGTGAGTTTGGTAGCGACCCCCCACAGAACCTAAAACTTGAAATTTGATAGCAAATTTAGTTCTATTTAATATCATAGAGATGGTGCGATGCTGGAAACGAAGAACTGAAAACAAACTTTGAGAAGACGGTTTCACGAAAATTGTTAAAAATTAAAACATAACAAACAAAAATCCAGGAAAAGGTTAATCATTGCATTTTTCTGAACATTTAGAATTTTCCCGGTTTAATGTCTTAATCATAATAAAATTATAAGAAAAACTTTTGTTTAAGAGATTTTTGACATGTGTACCTTCTTGTTGGGTTCCCAAATTAGATAATTAGTTTTGGAAAAATAATACTGTTTCGTGTTCAGTGGTCTTTGAAAATATAGTTTTTAGTAAAAAGACAATTTTGATCTAAGATTTGTCATGTTAATTAACCTTAGTAATAAATAAACAAATAACAATACAATGTAAACAATAACCTTCTCTAGTTGACAGTGCTGGACCCAATCGTGGAATAATTGAACTAAACTGCACTAAAGCACTGGTAGGATATATTATATTATGTAAATTCCAAAGTAAATCATATGGAAAACGTTTAACTGCATCAACAACAATCTCCACACCTAACCATCTGATATTATACTAAAATATCGTATACAGATGTGAAAGATTGTGTGGTGGGGTGGGAATGGTGCACTAGCGCGACCTACTGGAGAGAGTTCGCAGCTAGGCAGGCAGTTGGCCTATTTTTCTTAATTATCCAACTCCTATTATATATAATATAAATGGAGCATTTTAACGGTGATAACTATTAAGTAGATTAGTATAATATTAATATTTTCAATAGGCCAATCTTATTATAATGATCATAACTACGGGAACATAATTATTGATATTATTTTAAAAGTTATTATAGAGGGGTGCAAAAGTGATCATATAATACTTTTTCCCATAAAAATACTAATTGTTTAAAATTTATAATTTTTATAAAATATATGCGCAAGTATATAAAAATCTGTGGTAACACACACGGCTGTCTATTACTGCAATTTACATAGTTATTTACTCTTACTTAATTCTTACTTATTTAATTCTTACTGTTATGATGTTTAATCGCGTTTAATGCACAACCTCCCCCATAAAAAACCCTTCTATGAATTTTCTCTGTAAAAGTTACACACAAAAGTGATAGGTCTTATATTGTATACAAAGTTTAATGAAACCTGTCGGTGTTTTTGTGGAGAAAATCTCAAACAGCTAAAAACACTAAGTAAAGTCGTACTTCCGGTTAATCAATTTTCTTGAAACTAGGAATTTGATAACATATTTAATACTGATTAATATTATTTGGATGATAGTAAAAGTATAATAAACTAACATAGCATTTCAGAGGAAGGTGCAAGCAACGTCGCCCCTTCCCAGAAACCACCTCTACCCCTAAATGATTTTTCCTGGAGAATGTTACAAATGAAAGCTGCAACTCTTTGTATGTGTAATAAATAATACTAACTAAATTTAAAGAGAATCCTTAGAGCCGTTTCCGAGAAAATTTCAAAAACTCGTGGCATTTGCAGATGACCGATTTTATCCAAAACCTTATTGTTAGGGTCCCCTGGTGGAATTTATAAGAAATATCAAGTTTGAACTTTCTGCAATTTTCCAGTTTTGAGTTCTGCTGACCGAAAATGCACTCACACCAATTTCTAAATAAAAAAATCACTTTTTCTGACTCAGGAGACATCAAAACCTATATTTCCGGTGAAAAATCAATATCGAAAATATGATACGATTACAATACTTTTTCCTCTTACAGTTTATGAGAAAGTAAAACAACGTTCTGTGTTCCATTTGCAAAATTCTCTTTTAACGGCAAAAATATTCTTTAAAACTATAATGTTTAGTTGGGCTTTGCATAAAAAATAGGAGGTATGGGTAATCATATAAACCCGAGTGTAATTTCCGTGGCATTACCCACTGCCCCAACCTTGCAGCGGCAGTTTAAATTTTAATGTAACTGGCAGAATCCCCCCAAAATCAAGCTTTTCTAGGAAAATGTTTCAAATAAAAGTGATTGGTTAATATCTGTGAGATACATTCAATTTAAAGGTTTGTAGCCTTTTTCGAGAAAATCCCCCCCCCCCCCAATATTGTGTTGCACGACCGGTTTAATGGATTTGACGAAACTTTCGTGTCCGATGCTGTGTAGTACTTAACCGTAATTCTAAGTTTGAGCTACCTGTGAGTTTTCGTTTTTTTGTTCCTGTGTGAAACACTGACACAACTTTCTCTTACTCCAGTTCTCAAAATTATAATTGACAAATTTTATAGTTTGTGTACCAAATTTAATGAAATTGGTCGAAAACTGAAAAAACTGTCCAGCAAAAGCGCACTTCCGGTTTACTAATTGTCTTGAAACTCGGAATTTTGGCCAGCTATTTATTTCTAATTATTTGCTTGGATGATAAGGAGTTTGTATTAATCAAGTATGATATCCTTAGAGAGCTGTAACCCCCCTCCCCTAAAAGTGCCCTTAAATGATTTTCCTCAGAGAAATGTTTTTAATAAAGTTGTAGAATCTTTGTATGTTTAGTTTATTTTTTTGTTTTCAAGAAAATCGTCGGGGCCATTTTTGAGAAAATCGCGGAAAAGTGAAAAAATCATTTAGTAAAGTGTTAAAACAAAAGCACTTCCGGTTATCCGATTTTCCTCAAATTCGGAATTTCAACAACATATTTAATTCTAATTAACATTATTTAAATGCCCGAATTGTGTAATAAACTGAAATAGCACTTTAGAGGTTAACCTAACCCCACCTCTCCCCCCAAAAGTGCCCTTACTGCGATTGATGAATTTTGACAGTACGCACAGTCATATCCCATGGTATGAACGGAATATCAGTTTCATAGCTTTCTACGGTTTTTCTTTGAGCTATGCTGTTCGCGTCCACGCGCGCACAACGACACACACACACAGACCATTTGCTAAAAACCACTTTTTTGGATTCAGGGGACCTCAAAACGGATATTTCCGGTGAAAACTCGATATCGAAAATTTGACACGATTACAATGCTTCCTCTTACTAGGTGTAAGAGAAAGTAAAAAGCATTCTGTACAAACCACTTTTTCAAAGGTACCTCCTACCTCAAAATAGTATTACCGTTGAAAACTTGATTTCGAAAAATTTGACATGATCAATTCCGAGTAAAAGAGAAAATAAACATCTGTGTGGAAAAGTAAAAGATCAAATATATGTCCATTCCATCCGCAAGCCTCCCCTCCCAACATAACCTGAAGTCCTTCTTTTTTCACTATAAATAATTGATAAAATATTCATTTTAATAAGAAAACATTCGTCCCGGAAATGTTCAAAAAAAAAAAAGTCAAATAAAACTGCACATTGCCGTTCAAAAGTTAATAAAAAGTTAAAGACTGGGGGGGGGGGATTTGACGACCAGTATTGAAACGGGATCTGATGTCAGGTGGAACAGGAAGTGATGGCACCTGGGTCGCATTTCCGTACAACACCTATCACCGCAAGAATGGGGGCCCTTCTTACTTTGTTTACATTATAAAAATTTGACGAACCACATCCCGTATTTATTGGGGCATCTTCTTTTTCCTATTTTTTTTTTTTTAATCCATAATGATGTAACGATTTTTTTTTTGTACATCCTGTTTATATTTATTATCCAAGGCAGTTTCTTCTTTTCATTTTATTTCATTTAGAACTATTTATTAGATAAATACAGAGGAGTTATGGGGATCGTGTTCAATTTTCGAAATTGGTGTTTTCACCGGAAATATATTATTTCTAGGTCTTCTGAGTGGGGGGGAAATACCGGGTGAAACACTCACACCACTTTCTCTTACTGCTTACTTTCTCTTGCGCATAATAAAATAACAAATTATCTTCAAACTTATAATTTCTACTAAATGTTCATATTTGTCTTCAATTTTTTATCAACAGCAGAATCTCAACTTAATAAAATAACTTTTTTGAGGAAACCATACACTTCCGCTCCTCCCAAAAACTTCTTTAAATGAACTTCCTCGGAAAAATATTACCATCAAAAGTGATAGGTCTTTGCATCATGGTTAGTGAAACAAATTTAATGAAATCTTTCGGTCTTTGTATGGAGAAAATCGCAAATAACTGGAAAAACTGTTCATTAAAATCGCACTTCCGATCAACCGATTTTCTTCAAACTCGGAAGTTTTGC
>JAAEAF010002200.1:0-45000 GCA_011037195.1 Triatoma infestans
ATTGGTTTAACTTGTTACAATATTCTTCGATTAAAAAGTTACATATTGTTTAGGGTATAATTTCCTATGCCTGTTTAAGAATGTAAGACAGTAGAACAAGTTGTTTACATGTTTAAAAAGGTTGAGGAAAGCTGATTCCAATCCACAATAATTACCATGCGATAACTTAAGACTGTTTTTAGTGCAATATATGTTATATTCTATTGTATATCTGTGTTTTTCTGGGTTGTTCTTGGACTAATAGACGTTAGACAATGGGTACAAAACAGAAGATTTCGAACTCGGATATAATTTCCCCAGATTAGAAACTTATTTCTTAGCTGTTACATGTTTAGAAAGGTTGAGGAAAGAACTTGGAAATTACTAGCAAAACTGTTATTGCAATCCACAATAATTGCCATGCGATAACTTAAGAATGTTTTAGTGCAATATATGTTTATATTCTATTGTATATCTGTGTTTTTCTTGGACTAATAGACATTAGACAATGGCTACAAAACAGAAGATTTCGAATTTGGATATAATTTCCCCCAGATTAGAAACTTATTTCTTAGTTGTTACATGTTTAGAAAGGTTGAGGAAAGAACTTGGAAATTACTAGCAAAACTGTTATTGCAATCCACAATAATTGCCATGCGATAACTTAAGAATGTTTTAGTGCAATATATGTTTATATTCTATTGTATATCTGTGTTTTTCTTGGACTAATAGACATTAGACAATGGCTCCAAAACAGAAGATTTCGAATTTGGATATAATGCAATCATTTCCCCAGATTAGAAACTTATAATGGTTTAACTTGTTCCAATATTCTTTTATTAAAAAGTAACATGTTTTTTAGCGCATAATATCCTATGCCTGTTTAAGAATGTAAGATGGCAGAAGAAGTTGTTACATATTTAGAAAGGTTGAGGAAAGAACTTGGAAATTACTAGCAAAACTGTTATTCCAATTCACAATACGATAACTTACGAATGTTTTAGTGCAATATATTCTTTTGTATATCTTTGTTTTTCTTGGTTATTCGACAGATTTAATTGTAGTCCAACTTTGCTTTGTGCAGTGATTTTACATTTTGACCTGACCAAAGACATTTAACACAATACATTCTCTACTGTGTCTAATCATTCGTCATTTGCACATCCATAACTCTAGGAGCGAATATCAATCTGTTACTCACTAAGGAAGTTACTTCTATCTAGGTATGGTATAAATCCCATTAATTTATTAAATTCTCTATTGGAATTATATATGTAAATTGAATACTTATTAGATTACAAAAATATAGAATAATTCATTTACCAGTTAAATTGGAAACTGATCACTATTTTGGGGGAGTTATGTACGTAAATTGAGTGCTTCTTAGATTGCAAAAATGTAGGGGAATTTTGTACCTAAATTGAGATAAAAAGACTACTGGTTCCACTAAGTTTTCCTTTCTTTAAGTAATTTGTTTAATTGTACAAACAATTAATTCGATAGAAGATTTTTTTTTTTTTTTGGAAATTACATTATCTGTGTAGGATCAGCTTTCCACTGTGGTGGAATTAGACTTACTCCTGTAAAAAGACTACAGAAAAATACTACTGTAGTAAGATATTACTGCGAAACTCCGCAAACTATCTCTAGAGAGAAATTACTTTTGCTCAAATAAGAAGTGTTTAAACATGTATAACATATAAATTCCAGTTAAATTACTAGTTTTAATAAATGCGTATATACCGCAATTCTTGCTTTTATTTCTTACATGTTAAGCTCTAAGATACGCACTTTCGACTTTTACAATTTTAACTGCAAACTTACAGTAGTTATCTCTAGAGAAAATTACTTTTGCTCTAATAAAAAGTGTTTAAAAATATATACGTTCCATTTAAATTACTAGTTTTAATATGTACGCATAAATCGCTATTCTTACTTTTATTTCTTACATGTCAATTTGTAAGATAGGCACTTTCTACATTTCTAACCGAAAACTTACATCTCTTCTTTGCAAGAATTGACGGAAATATGTGTGTAAATTGAGTACGTTTTAGATTAGAAAAGTGATTAAATATGTGGAATTTGATACGTAAATTGAGATACAACAGTTATTAAATCTCTGGTTAAACACTAGCTTTTTTTTTTTTTTTCCCCTTTCTTTAATTGCATAAACATATTATTAACTATTTCGTCGTACATTGCGTTAGATAACAGATCCAACGACTTTAAGCAGTACCAAAAAGAAAACGATATATTAGATTCTATAAATATAGTTGATCGATAAACAAAACAAAAAATTATCTTAAAAAGGAAAGTGGAGATTTAACTCATAGTGGAGTCCTTTGTAATTAAGTGTTAATCGGTCATCGGCAGAGACAACATGGGCTCGCACAAGTGTTAAGTGTTTCTCAGCTCTATGGAAGAAAAGTAAAACCTACTAACGAACGATTTGGACTGTGGTTATTATTAGAAAACTTGGACAACTTAATTACAAATGATTGTGTAATGTGTATTTTTCTTTTTTTAAAAAAAAAAAAATAAGGACTGTTCGGTTATTATCGGCTCTGTAGTTCGGCTGTCCTCGGTGTGTTTTGTATAATAGGCTAAATAGATTTTTCTTAAAGAAGGAAAATGGAAATTAAATTGTAATTGCTTACCAAAAACCTTACACAGGTAAGTGACTCATAAATCAATATACTGTATTAAATGTCCAATATACTTGATCGATAAATGTAGATAAGAAGGAACCATAGATTAAGTTTTAGTTTATTGTTTACCAAAAAACTTACATAAGTATCTGTCTAAAAAAAAAAAAATAAATAAAAATATTATAATTAGAAATTATATTGCAAACATTGTGCATACATAGAGGTTAATAAACTTCTGTACGAATGGAAAAATACAGGTTAATGAACCCTGGCCTGGGGTTCGTGGGGCGGGGGCCTTTCTTTAGGTGTCTGTGTATATATTTTATATATATATAGAGAGAGAGAGAGAGAGAGGGAGGGAAACGATATGACGGAGAAGTATGTGGGTGAGGTATAAGGATCTAAAGAAAACTACAAAAGAATACGTACTATAGTTATTAGGTGTAAGAAGTAATAAATTAAAAAAAAAATAAAAACTTGTTTAAATTTTTATGATTATTTGAACAAAACTACTACAAAGCTAAACAACTACATGGAACATGCAACGCACGCACGGGCACTCCACAGTAAATTTATAGGCGAGATCTTTTCTACATATGAACTAAGTGGCCACTTTGGTCTAGTGGGTTGCATTACCGCCTTCTAACCCAAAAATTAAGGTTCGATTCCAGGTAAAACAACTTTTTTTATCTCATTTTATTTAATTATTTATAATTTATTTATATTTATAATTTAATATATATTTTATTAATTATTTATAATTTATTTATATTTATAATTTAATATATAATTTATTTGTAATTTAATAGTCTTCGAATTGAATGATAATTAAAGCCATCGGATGACGTCATCTTTGAATTAAGCTCATTGATTTGGATGATGGCAGCGGCGTTCTTGCAACCCCCAAAAAAGACTTGGCTCCGTAGCCCTTGCGCCAGAACCGGTCTTTTTACCCTACTACGGTTTATATAAAAATAACTATCATTGAACAATACTTTGAACGTTAGAAATGGTAACTAATAATTATAATAGAATACTTAGTAATAAATAGAAGATAAATTGGAATGATAAAATAACGAACTAAGATGCACAACTAAGAGAAAGATAAGTTTGAATGTAACTGTGTATAGTAAATTGCCGCTTGTGTATAAAGACGTGCTCGTTTGGCCGTAGATGATATAATAATGATCTCGTGGTAAACATAGAGTTTATATATTGGTGTTGGCCACACTCACACCAAGACATCTGTCCTAGTGTGCGACCATGTGCGACCATCGTAGTTTGCTGACCTTATTTAGGTCAGTCGTCAACCTTTTCGGTGCTTGCTTTTTGATGTACAGTATTGACGAAAAGGCTTTGTTAATCGTTTGTTTGGCTAGCCGCTGCTGTCGGCGGCCAACTAGGTTGCTGTTTTATTACTGCCACCCTTTGTTAAGAAAGCAGCTGGCTGGAACCACTAGTTGTAAATTATTATTTCTTTGGTGTACTTTGCCGATGTCAATGACTTTGCCATGTCATTACATCATCCATAAGCCCTCTACTTCTAGTTTTTGGACTACCGCACAGTTGCCGTTTGGGATTAAGTCCATGTATTTTGTTTTACTTTCATTTACTGCGAGACTTATTTTATCGCCTTCAGCTTTCAGGGTATGAAAAACCTCCTTTAATGAGCGAACACTTCTAGTTATTATGCATAACAGTTATTATACATAGATCATCCGCAAAAGCACACATTTGTGATATGCTAACTGTTCAGATATTAATCTTAGTACTTTTATATTCCAAAAAAATTGATGTTAAGGTAATTCTGCGGAATTTGCAACGTAAATTTCAGCGGTTGATTATACATTATTGACGCTTTCTTTTACACTACTATTTAGTCACATCTACAACCTACCAGGGTAGGTACTGTTCCCCCCACCACCGCTATATGGACTAATGAATGAATTTGGTTTAAATGTATGTATGTATTTATTTATTACTTTTAAAGGAGACACCTTTATAGCAAGAAGTTTTGTCTCTTGTTTATACAATCAATAATATTATAATGTAATTATACCATAATATCTATAATTGAAACAGTAATTATAATTATAATGTCATATAAAACAATCAGCCATATAAATCAATATTATGACATAGTGAAATTGGATTAAATATACTTCATAATTTTTTCAAAGAAAGTCATGTGAGTGTTTCATAACAGATTTGACTTCCTGCCGCCATTTGTACAACACCTGATTCCAATTCTAATGGTTGAATTACAACAGTCTTGCATTCTATTTATACAAATTTTTAGGCCAGATTCGGAAGGTATCTCTTTCATTTGGAACGTCCACTGGTGGTCAGATCTGGATCCTAGAATTTTGGACAATTTCAGACAGGAATACCAACATCCATTAACGACGCACTTCTCATACAACCTCTAAAAATGTGTACTAAAAAAAGAAAATCCCTTCTTACGAAACGTTCAATTTAATTCTAGTATTCTTTTGACGGATCATTTTTTTGTGTTTCTGACCTCATGTGAACTCTATCTCCATTTTGTGTTTATGGCTTCATATGGACTCTACCTATATTTTATGTTAGTGGCTTCATATAAACTCTATCTCTATTTTGTGTTTGTGGGTTCATATAATCTCTACCTATATTTTGTGTTTGTGCCTTCATATGAACTCTATCTCTATTTTGTGTTTGTGACTTCATATGAACTCTATCTCTATTTTGTGTTTGTGACTTCATATGAACTCTACCTCTATTTGGTGTTTCTGGCTTCATATGAAGTCTATCTCTATTTTGTGTTTGTAGTTTCATATAAACTCTACCTCTATTTTGTGTTTGTGGCTTCATATGAACTATACCTCTATTTTGTGTTTGTGGCTTCATATAAACTCTACATCTGTTTTATGTTTGTGGCTTCATATGAACTCTACCTCTATTTTGTGTTTGTGGCTTCATATGAACTCTACCTCTATTTTGTGTTTGTGACTTCATATGAACTCTATCTCTATTTTGTGTTTGTGACTTCATATGAACTCTACCTCTATTTGTGTTTCTGGCTTCATATGAAGTCTATCTCTATTTTGTGTTTGTGGCTTTATATAAACTCTCCTTTATATAAACTCTATCTCTATTTTGTATTTGTGACTTCATATGAAGTCTACCTCTATTTTATGTTTGTAGCTTCATATAAACTCTATCTCTATTTTGTGTTCGTGGTTTCTTATAAACTCTACCTCTATTTTGCTCTAAGTGCAAAGTCGTTAGCGACACTACGTGCTTAAAAATGGTTTACTCTCAAATCAGCTTTTGTGCTTTTATCCATATTTCGGAAGATCATTAGCCAACTGTTCAGTTTCATTCAGGTTGCCCTCATAGCAGTCAACATGTCTAAATCTACAGTTCTACACCTAGGTACCAACAACCCACACTTAATTTATAATATTGATGGTATTACCCTCAAAAGTTGTGATTCGGTTACAGATTTAGGTATTACCATTACAAAAAAGCTCAAGTGGGATGAACATGTTGCAAGACTTAGCAAAACATGCAATAGCCTCTTATACCTAATAAAGAAATCTTTCCCTAACCTCATACCCGACAATCTGAGGACTTTATATATATCATACATTAGACCTCATCTTGAATTTGCAAATCCTGTCTGGTCACCGTATTTAAAAAAAGATGTCAATGCCTTGGAAAATGTACAACGTAAGTTTACCAAACTTTCTCCATCACTTCGTGAGCTTCCTTATTCAGACAGACTAAATACTTTAAACTTAAGATCTCTGGAAGATCGAAGAAAAGGAGGAGACATGGTTGAGCTTTTTAAAATTCTACATGGACACTACAAGAGTAGTCTAGATCATCTGTTCGCCCCTACAGAAGTAGCCCATCTCCGAGGACACATATCCAAACTATTCCATCCTCAATCCAACTTAGATCTTCGCAAACATTCATTTGCTGTAAGGACCATCTCAGCATGGAACTCACTCCCTACATATGTCATCGAAGCACCCTCTATAAACTCCTTTAAGTCTAGATATGACACATTCTTTGGTAACATATAACATTTTGGCATCATGTTTACCATTTTAGCTATTAATTTATATTATTTTTATAGTACCTATGCTTATTTTGTGAAATTATCTTTTTTCTTACTTTTCCTCATATTTCTATTGGCTTTTATATTGTGCTTATATACTTCAAGTGTCAAATTTAAATATATATTTAGTGCAATTATATTGTCACCTTAGGGACCATATTTCAATAACTATACTTATTGTAGTTACTATATTGTATACTCTTGAGAGCATTCACCGGCACTGCCGCTAGCTCTTTTTGTAATAATAATAATAATAATAATAATAATAATAATAATAATAATATGTAGGCAATGTCCACTTCTTTAGGCCACTTAATGTCAGCTACAAAATTAGATGTTATGAGTAAGGATGGAATTCACATACTTCACTAACAAAAAAAAACCCTCTGAATTCCAAGTTTTCAAGTTTTAAAGGGATTGAAAGAAGAGCTGCTGAAGGTCAAAAAAATTTAGTCACGTTTTTCCCACTATCTTTTCATTTGTAAGTAAATATTATAAACAAATATTTGGTATAAATTTCTTTTAATGATTTAATGAATCAAGTAAGCTGTGTGAGTGTTTATTACTTCCTTAAGGTATTTTTTTTTTTTTATATATTTTAGACAAGTTCACTTAGCTCTGAGAAATGTTGACGCGTCCAGGCGTGGTCTGGAAGTTTAACACCTTTATAGACACTAATAAAAGAGTTGTTAGGATAAAATTCCTTTTAAAGAAATTTAGAATATTCGAACTCTCTATGAAAGGAGAATTTAAAAAATAAAAATGCTAAACATTCTTGCTGTAATAAAAAAAAAACGCGCATATGCAAAAGAAGTTAAGTAATAAAAAAAGAAATGCTCTATAAGTAGCTAAGCTAAATAGTTAAAAAAAAGAAAATAGCTAAGAAACTAGACAGAAGGAAATGTTATAAGTGGAAGTGTTATAGAAATAATAACTTTAATAATAATAGATAACCTGAAGCGTATATTTTATGGACCAATTCAACCAAGTCAAGCTATAATAATAGTTATGGCAAATAGTAAATTTATGTATATTAGGCAAATAAAGAAGTCTAGGCTAGTTTTAACAGTCCATATATAAGTTACATATAACAGTAAATTATATTACGAGTATTATATAGGCTATATGAAGTGTGTAGCAATTTATTTATTTATAAATATTTATGAACTTCTTGTTTGGCACTTAAGTCATTGATCTTTCCGTTTATATTCTCCCTACCATGTGCACTCCCTTATAACTTTAATAATAAAGGTTTGTTGAAGCTTTAAAGTTTGTTTTTTTTTTTTTTTTTTTTTTTTTAATAAAAAATATTATGTATTTAAATAGAGCAAAAACAAAACATAGAGTGGTATTAGACCAGAACCCACGTGTAACGAGGAATATGGAAGATAGCAATTTTTACCTGCAGGGTAGTTTAGTTGTTTCTTGCAAGCAAGAAAAGAATGTACAAAGATGACGACCGTCTGTGAGCTTAGAACTGCTGGCTCTTAGAGTGAGAGTAAGTGGCGAGTGGGGGGAAAGAGAATGTCACCCCTGCCTGGGTTTTTTGAACCTTTAGTAAAAACAAGTGCTCACTTTAAATTCATGAGGGTAACACGCATTTTCTGATAGTCTAACCAGCTTTAACCGCCTCCAAAACTCTTTTTTTTATTTTTATTTTATTTTCTCTTTTACTATCCAACTTTTCTGGTTTTTTTTTTTCTTCCTTATATCTTTACTACCATTTCTTCTCATTTTAAGACTTATATTCGTGCTTAATATCATCACTTGCTAACTCACACACATAAACTATATTTTCCTCATTTTCTCTTCTACTGTTTTGAAATTTATCTGGGACTTATTACCAGTTAAAATCCATTTGATATTCTGTTTCCATTTAATAAGGGACGAAATCTAGAAATTTAAGACTCTCCCCCTACGAAGGATTTATGAAAATGTGGTGGTTGGTTCCGCAGAGCTGGAAAGCATCAGAGACAGTTTCCGTGGTAGCCTGCTTCATTTTGTGATCATGACCAGTTTCGGGCGTTCGCTAATCTTCAGGATGCATTTGTCAGGCAGTATGATAACACAGACTTTCACAGAGCAAATTCAATTTTATACACTTTACCACCACCACTGTACCGCCACCTACTGCAACCAAGTTTTCGCAGATAGCATCGATAAAATGCGCCCCCCACGCAAATGATATTTTAGCTTGGTAAAGCTGAGGGCGACTGTAGGGCAAAACATCCCATCCGAAGAATGTGTAACTCCTGGATTTTTCGGAATGTGTTGGAGGCTGACTTTATCGTACAAAAAGTCACATAGAACTTTCAATAACATTTCGCAACCGCTTGTTTTTTATGGCAAGACGAATTTTCTGGAGACTTTCATATAGTAACTGACGTTACATTTCGTTCATAAATTCAACGAGAAGCAGGTCCGTTCTGTACCAGAAAATTGTTGCCCTGATCTTTCTGGTTGATTGTGAAGTCTTGAATTTTTTTGAACATTAAAAAGAAAAAAATTCTGTTTTTTTTTCTTGTTTGTACGGATAAATTCAGATTAAAAGTTTTTGATGAAGTTGACAAAATCAAATTCCCATGTTTTCTTCTCCATGGGGAAAAAAAAATTAACCAACATCCTTTCGTTTCTCTAAAAAATTAAATACCTGTTATTGAAATATACATAATTAATTAATTAAATCAAATAAACTTAAGAAGAATTTAATTTCAAAAACAGTAACTTGCTCTGAATGTGTAGACAATAGTCTACAATGGAAGTCATTAAGTTCAAATTTCATTGAATATGAATTTATATACTAAAGAGTAAAGTAATGCCTATTTTTTCAGGCGGGCTTAACGTCCAACTACCAAATTAGGTGTCCTGGACGGGCGAAAGTTGAGACGCAGTTAAGTGAGGTGGCGCAGGGTGACTCACCGCAGATTTCTGTAATCAACAGTTGTCTATACAACAGCGAATGTTTGGACGCAGCGTGGGGTGGCGCAGTGTTAGTACGCCGTGAGCCTGCGATAGCCTGCGGTCTAAGCACAAAACCATCGTGATTTTCGTTCATGTGGCCAGTTTTTCTTCCGTTCCGATGGGCTTTGAAACATTGCATGCTTCACATTCTATGTCTTCTTTAATAAATCCATGAATTTCTGCAAACTGTGCACGGGTCACTCGATAATAATTTTTATACATTTTATCAGAAAGTTCTTTCTGAAGAACGAATTCTCCATGAGTCTTTCTTTTTTTTTAAGTATTCACTTTTGGGCAATTTTTTTTTTTAAATATAGTTACATACTCTATTTCTTCCTCAACAAAATCAGAATTAGATTCCGAGTCTAATAAATTAAGCAAATATGAATACATTATAGAAAATAATTATAGCAAACTATGCTGCAGGAATCTATCAAGTAGTAATGCGTGACGGGTGTGCGATAAACTGCGTTTCATCTTTCGCACAACCCCGGGACGCAGTTCACTGTAACCATGCAGCTCACTTCACGCTGCGTCACCGCACGTCACACTGCGCCTCAACTTTCGCCCGGCCTTAACATTATTTAAACAAATATAAAATTTAGCCAGTTATACGCTGGACTCGAACTGGGGACCTCCCACTTACAAGTCCATGCTCATAACCACTACACCAACACCCGCCCCTAAATTTATATACTATTGTTTGATTACAATCGCGTATTAGCAAAAGTTCACTAGCAAAACATATTAGATTATCCGGCAATGTTTTTATCTTTTTTGTTATAAATAATAAAAATTGGCAGGATAACTCTTTATTTCAAAGTAAAACACAAATCTCTCGAAGGGTAAATAATTAATTTTTAGTTGAAATAAGAAAAATATTAACGATTAATTTTTTAATTTTATATAAAAAAAACCAAAATCAATAGAATTTTTTAAAATATCTATAAAAAATAACTTTTATTTATCAACTCATAAAATATAAACATTTTTTTGCGAAATTTAATTTAAAATTAGTGAAGAGTTAAAATGGGATTACTAAAGTGAATTAATTTTTAGTTTTAACAAAAAAAAAAAACTCTTATATTCAATCCCTGTTCTATAGTACCAATTCAGTACAATGTATGGTTCTACCATCAATATGATATGAAGAAACATTAAATGCACTACTGGAATTTCAAATTTGAAGAAAATTGATTAATCGGAAATACTACTTTACTAGGTTTTTTATTTTTTGAAGGGGATTATCTCTAAACCGGTTGCTTGGAATTTCTTAAAAACATGCAACTTTATTAGTACAAGGATATGAAAGTATCAATATTATTTGTAACAGTTTCCCGGAAACAGTTTAATTTTTTTTGTGTGGATGTTCTGAGGAATCTGTGACGTATTTATATTATAATTTTTTTGTTTTTATACGAATGAATAAATATTTTTCAACATCAGTCACTATACGCACACATTTTTACTTTCTCTTACTCCTAGTAAGAGGAAGTATTGTAATCGTGCCAAATTTTCGATATCGAGTTTTCATCGGAAACATCTGTTTTGAGGTCCCCTGAGTCTAAAAAAGTGGTTTTTAGCAAATGGTCTGTGTGTGTTATGTGTCTCTGTGTGTATGTATGTATGTGTGTATGTGAACCGCATAGCTCAAAAACGAAAAATCACAGGAAGTTCAAACTTGATATTCCATTTGGATATCACCATGGGATCCGACAGTAGTACAGCGGTCAAAAATTCCTCGACCGGAAATACCACTTTATTAAATTGTTTTTTTGTTTTGTTTTTTTTTCACATTTTTGCAATTTTCTCGAAAATGGTTCTAATTATTTTCTTTAAACTTGATTACATCAACAACACTAAAGTGCTACTTCAGTTTACTATACAATTATATCATCCCAATAATATTAATTATTATTCGAATTAAATATGTTGTTGAAATTCCGAGTTTTGAAAAAAATCGGATGACCAGAAGTGCCTTTTTACAAAAATGTATTTTTCAGTATTTTGGTATTTTTTTTTTTTTTTAATTTCTTGCAATTTTCACAAAAATGGTTTCGACGATTTTCTTCAAACTTTTTGTTATATCAACTACACATACAAAGATCTACAACTTTTATTTATAACATTTCTATGGGAAAAATTCTTTTAAAGGCATTTTTGGGGAAGTCCAATCTAAACAAAATTAATAAGAAATAAATAGATAGCCAAAATTCCGAGTTTCAAGAAAATAAGTAAACCGGAAGTGCGCTTCTTTTTTTTGGGGCGCATCAACTTCCAAGGTTATTAGCGCCCCTCAGTTTGATTCGTTCTCCACCCGGTTTGCCCGAGCTTGGATGGCACATACTCAACCTTCGTGGCGTCCAGATCAGTGCCTTGTCTAGCAAGGCATGAGGAGCCCAAGGTTATTGAATAGGGTACCACACATCCCCTCTTATTTCATCGGTCATGTCGACGAGGGGGAGTGTGGATCATCTCTTGTTGTGCCATCCCTTTTTTAACTAAATCTTTTTTAACTATCTTATTTAAATATAAATATTATATATTAACAATTATACATATAAAATTTAATATGAAAATTCTGGATCTATTTGCATCATTTAAATGTGGAACTTTTGCATGCAGATAAATTTTTATGTAATATAAGCAAGAAACTATCCTGAAATATCTACGTAACCTATCCTAAAGAGGCTATTTGCTCACTGTAAACTATTCTATTTTGGGTGTGCAGTACTTTTAACAAATATTCCTGCAGACCCTTAAGTGAACTAATCCTAATGTTAATCTAAACCTAATAGGGTTGAAATACTTTTATCAAATTTCTTTCAACCCCGAAATAAAAAGCCTAAGCTAAACATTTGCCCTAACAGTCTCGCCAATAAATACATTCACACATAAAAGCATTCTCGCCAGTAAATACATTCTCGCTAATAAATACATTCACGCTAATAAATACATTCTCGCCAATAAATACATTCTCGCTAATAAATACATTCACGCCAATAAATACATTCTCGCTAATAATACAATCGCACTAATAAATACATTCACGCCAATAAATACATTCTCGCTAATAATACAATCGCACTAATAAATACATTCACGCCAATAAATACATTCTCGCTAATAAATACAATCGCACTAATAAATACATTCACGCCAATAAATATATTCTCGCTAATAATACAATCGCACTAATAAATACATTCACGCCAATAAATACATTCTCGCTAATAAATACAATCGCACTAATAAATACATTCACACTAATATAATATACATTCATACGAGGGGAAAGTACTCGTATTCCTTTCCCCTAACATAAAAAAGAACTAACCTAATTGGGTGAAGTACTCAATATTCCTTCACCCAAGTTTAATTAACCTAACCTAACCTAGCTACTAATTTAGATATTTCTATACAAATTAATATCCTTTAAAAAATCAAATAGCCTCTTTATATAAGGAGAACCCTCTTGTAGAATAGCGCGCTTATCATGTGGCAGGCCTGCCCTTTCTCTCTGAGTACGCACAGCCTGACACCCTTCCAACACGTGCGCCACCGATAGCCTTTCTCGGCATCGAGAGCACCTCGGCCTTCTTCCGCCAATAAGGAGGTGTCCATGGGTCACACTGTGCGCTTTTATTAAACTTTTTTTTTTTTCAGTTTTCGGCGTTTTCCAACGAATTTCATTAAATTTGGTGGTACACAAACTATAAAATTTGTCAAATCACAATTTTGAAAACTTAAGTAAGAGAAAGTTGTGTGGACTTTTTTCACCCCAGGATTTTTTTTTCTTTACTACCCCAAAAGTAGCAAAAATTGGCAAAGATCAGAGCAGATTAAGAAAAAAGGCCATACTTTTTATCTAGTTAGCTAATACGGATTATAGCTTATCCCAACAACTTTTCACAACTAAGAAATAATAATAAAAAAAAAAAACCTAACTTAACCACTTTGTGCATGTCAGTATGAAAACTCCCATTGTTCGTGATTTAATATTCTATTTTAATTGGTTGTATGATAAAATATTTTTTTTGTATTAAAGATTTAATAATAACACGAAATGTTGGATGCAAGCAAAAAATAAAGGAAAAAAAAAAAACAAACAGTTTTATTATGGAATGCAACCGCAATATAAAATATAATAATACAGGGGCACACACCCTCACACAGCATAATAATAATAATATATAATATTATTATGGCAGACGACGACCTTATGAGTTCTGGAATCGTTTCAAGAATGCTCTTTTCTATAATATTCTTTCCCAGTGGTTTTTTTCTTTTTTTTTTTTTTACTTTGCAAAAAAAAAGGGAGGGGGTATTATTTGAGCTTTATGTAAAGTGGACATATAAACTTTATTATTTCCATTCCATTAGTTTAGTCAATATTAGCATAGTTATTATCTCTTGAAAATCTTTTCTCTTCGTCTACTGTTATACTAATATTGTATTATATATTTCTCATTTTATGTTTCTCTTTTTAACATAACCGACAAAATGGCTCAACTTCTTTTTAGATTTAAATAATAATAAAAAAAAAAACAATAGTGTTTAAAATTGCTGACGGATTTTTTTTTTCCTTTTAATCATTGTATATTTTCTCTTATCATTTAAATCAATTTAATTTTTTTCTTGATTTTTTTTTTTTTTTTTATTTATTATTTCTTCAAAACGATGTAATCAATAATTTTTTAACATGATAATAGTATAGAGAGATCTTTATTATTTTTATCGATTTTTACATTCTTTACAATCTTTCAAATTGGCTTTTGAGATTCTGTTTCTCTGAATCGATTCCTCCGTAAGAGGTTCCCAATATTGTTTTTCTTTTTACTTTCTTTTTATTCCTAGTAAGAGGAAGTATTGTAATTGTGTCAAATTTTTTATATCGAGTTTTCACCAAGAATATCCGTTTTGAGGTCCCCCTGAGTCCAAAAAAGTGGTGTTTAGCAAATAGTCTCTCTGTGTGTGTTTGAACCGCATAGCTCAAAAATGAAAAAAACCGTAGAAAGTTGAAACTTGATATTCCGTTTAGGTATTACCATGGGATTCGAGAGTACGTTGCCTGCCAATATTCCTCAACCGGAACTATCATTTTACTAGTAGACTTTTTTTCACTTTTTTGCAATTTTCTTAATAATAGCTCCAACAATTTTCTTCAAACTTTATACATACACTACACTTACAAAGAGCTACAACTTTTATTTGTAACATTTCTCTGGAAAAATTCATTTAAGGTTAGTTTTGAGCGAGGAGGGGTTAGGTTTTTCCTCTAAAGTGCTATTTCAGTTCATTAATACAATTCTGTCATCTAAATAATATTAATTAGAATTAAAAGTGTTGTTGAAATTCCGAGTTTGAAAAATTGAATGACCGGAAGTGCGTTTTTACGAATGAAATGTATATATTTCAGTTTTCTGGTATTTTCTCGAAAACCGCTCCAACGATCATATTTAAACTAGGTATGTGAACTACACATATAAGGATATACAACTTTTATCTGGAACATTTCTCTGTGAAAATTCATTTGAGGTCACTATTAAGGGAGGGGTTAGGGTTGTGTTTTTCTCTAAAATGCTATCATAGTTGATTATACAATTCTATCATCCAAACAAAAGTAATTAGAAATAAATGGATGGCTAAAATTCCGAGTTTCAAGAAAATTAGTAAACCGGAAGTGCGCTTTTACTGAACAGTTTTTTTTTTTCAGTTTTCGACGAATTTCATTAAATTTGTTATATAAACTATAAAATTTGTCAATTATTATAATTTTGAGAACTGAAGTGTGAGAAAGTTGTGTGAGTGTTCCACACCAGATTTTTTTTTTCACAAGAGGTTTGGCTTAATACACATATTAACAGATTATAGTAGAACTGATTGAACCGATAATTTCAACCATATTGCAATGTGCTTCTTATGAAAATGGCCGCGGGAGTTTAAAAGATCATACAATCGTATTTTAGCTTTTTCTAATACTAAAAAGTAAAATGCATTTCTAATTAACGGAAACTAGCAACTGGACTAGCAATGGGGAAATTCCGAGTTCGAGTCCAGCTGTGTACCCTTAGATTTTTTTTTCTTCCTAACAGCCTGTGCAGCTCACTATTCTTTGCTGGACAGCGTCGTCTATAACGAGAGAACATTGTCCGGAGTGTAATGACATAGTAATGTCAAAGCAATGTCAAGCGGTTCCAGCCAACCGCTACCTTCACAAAATATAACAAAAAGATAGAATAATTTATAACTACTGGCCTCAGCCGGCCGGTGCCACCAGATGTAATGGAATCAATTTTCGGATGATCGGATCCCACCGCTGCACAAGCACCGATAAAAACCCTTTTTTATTGAATAGAAGCCACCTGGCCGATTCAAGGCTACCGGCCTTTAAAAATCACCGATGGGCGACCAAATCTGGCCACTGAGCTAAATCACCGGTCACCGACCTAACCAAGGTCGCACGCTGCGAGAGATGTCTTAGTGTGAGAATTACTTACACGCCTGACAGTGTGTGAGTAATACTAATATAAACTTCGCCCACTGGAAGAGGGGATCATTCATCCTTCATCGATCATTATTAGCACACCAGTAACATCAGTATATCAGTATATTTATTACATCAGCAGTTATACTTGAGTTCAGAGCGCGTCCCTATACAAGGTTAAACTTATAATTATTTCATAGTTGTGCATATTAGTTATTTTAATCATTTAATTTATTTGTTATTTAACTCTTAAAATTATTTATTTATTTTTATCAATTCATATTAATTGTAGTTACCATCTCGCTCATTCAAATTATTATAAAAATATAATCTATTTTTGTAAAATCAGTGTTTAGTATTTCGAGTCTAAAATCTATAAACTAATTTCCGCCTATTAAATCCCTCTTCAAGACATCTAACTTCATACCTCAGGAATCACGCACGACAATTGATTCCATTACTGGAGGATGGAAGTGCACTGAGAAGGCTCCATGCGCCAATGATCACAGATTTTGTCGTGCTTTAAATTAAACAAAAAAAATACTTCGGACATTTAACTGTCCATTCGTCCTTAACAGTTTCTGAGGAAGGACACCAAAGGTGTCCAAAACAGCGAAATAAATTTTTTTTTAAATAAAAAGTTTCTTCTTTAAACCTAGCCAACTAATTTTTATGCTTGTTAAAAAAAAAAAAAAAAAAAATCTAATAATTGTAAGAATTATTAATTCAGGGTCAAAATATAACTACAGGCCAAAATCATCATTAATAATTAAAGTACTAGATTTAAAGTTTATTTGTAAAACAGGAAATATTTTAAATAGATTGGTATTATGGTGGTTTATTCTTGTCAAGAAATTAAAGATTATTTAAAGTTTAAACAAATATTAATGAACTTACTTTAAACATTTATTAGAATAGAAGATGATTCATTGATCCAAGAACAAGTGAAAGAACTGTTTAAACAATTTAAAACTTTTATATTTATTCAAGTAAATATTTACTTAATGATTCGTTTCCTTTCTTCCCAAACACTTTAGGCTCTTTTCATGTTCATAATCATTTTGACAAGGAAAAATATTTGCAATTGTATTATAGTTATATATAAACAGTGAGTGGTAGTTTGTAGACAGATTGAGATAACAGCGAAAATATTTTCCAATGTTTATTATTGTTATAATTATTATCAATTCGTCATAAATTATATTATTTACAAAAAAAAAAAAAAACAGATTAATCACTTGTTGCAATAAAAATAAGGAAAAAAAAAACTCTGTATCGAGAGCCTGCTTTAAAAGTTGATAAATGTTTATCTTTACACTAATCTGGCTTATTAAAAAAAAAAAAGAAGACATATTCAATCTCTCTTACGCCAGTAAAAAAAAAAGAATGACGTAAGTTTGATTGATTTTTTGTTTTCTCGAAAATAATTAATACAATAATTAACCCTTTCATTGCTAATACCACATATATGCGTGTACACTTGACGTTCTCCACAGGCTAATACCTCATTTATGTGTAAATGGTCTAGCACTCTCCCACAGGCTAATACCACATATATGTGGTTTAATGCTTTTTCGTTTCTTTGCTATTCCCACATAAAAGTTTATATTTTTTTAATTCCCTCCCAGCGACATTTATACATCCACAGGCATCTATAGAATATTTTTAAATTCACTTAAATGACAGCAGATGGCAACAAAACCTTTTTGCTAGTCTCTCATAAATGCGCCATCATTTTTAAATCTCCCATCCACATCTGTACAATGTTCAGAATATTTTCTTTTGCTTATTATGTTATTACTAAAACAAAAGATGGCAATAATCCCTTGCGACCTTTATTGTCTCAAATTTCTTGGGTTTATTATCCATCCCTTTTTCAAACAACCCTTGTACCTACATATGTTTTTCATTGTAACGTTTGCCTCTGTTCGAATAACTTCTCTTTTGCAGTTTTTCAATATAATTGTCTATTACTTACACTTTTAGTATTTTATTATTTTCAACATGGTACTGTGAACTGTTGAGACAATAAGGAAATACACCAAATGGTACAGGAAGTTTGTTTTCCGTGTTTCGAATAGGAAGTGTAGTGCCGTGTTTCGAGATATATCATTGTAAACAAACATTCTAATTCTCTTTTAAGTGTTTTTTTTTATTACATTTTTAATTGTATATTTGTGTAAGATATTTTAAATATAATTTTTTATTTTTTATTTTTTAACAAACCTTTAATAAAATTATATTTAGCTTTAGTTATAGCTAAAAATTAATTAGTTCACAGGAAATTTAGACAGTTACTAATTGAATAGAGATTTAAAAAGCTTAAAATAGGGATTTAAAATGTTAAAGAGCGGATTTTAAAGCTTAAAGTAGTTGTAAACAAAGAGTGGAGAAAAACTGCGACTGAAAAATAATTCAGCATGGAGGGGATGCCGGCCAGTGAGACAATCTAGCACGCAGTGTACTAATACTCTGAACTAACTTAGCAATGAAAGGGTTAATTTACCCAGTGTCTGCTATGTCTACTAGTTCCACTATATCAATCAACTTAGAAGTTTTGTCATTTTGGTTAATAAGTAATCTGAGGGAAACAATGGGTCAAACTAATAAATTTGGAATTAATACTACAAAATTTAATATTCCCTTATATTACACATATACAAGCGATACAACTGCAGAAATAAAGTAAGAAATAGCTGCAAGAAATAGATTGCCTGTTTGACATGCAAAGACTTGCAAAGCTAAGATAAATGGGTATACAAAGCTGTAATATGGCCAGTGATCATATACGCCAGTGACACATTATTACTTGAGCAAAGAAAATTAAAGGATTCTCGGAATTGGAAAAGGAAAAAGGAAAAAAAAAATATATTCGTTCCGAAATGTGTAATGTGGAAAACATATGAAGTTTAAAGAAAAAAAAAATCATTAAAAACATTTTCGAGAAACTTGAGAAAAAATGAAAAAAAAAAACAAACAAACAAACATACTCAGTAATATCGCCCAACTTCCGGTTGATAGATTTTGTTTAAAAACATTCGTGTCAGATGTGGTGGTAAAACCTAAACGTAATACCAAATTTGAGCTTCATGCGACATTTATTTTATCCACAAGAGATTTATGTAATAAAAGACATTGGACCATAATTTTGTATTGAAGTGGTGAAATCTGGATGAAAGATTGCAATAGGATCCATAGCAAAGAAAGAGAGACAAGAATGACATTCTTCCCTGACAACCCTGTTCCCTCTGGTACTTAGGGGATCTTTTTAGACCGTACCGACCCTCTCGGGTATACCGGTCCCCCGTTGCAAGCAACGGGATCGTTTAACAAGAGAAGGCTGTCACCACCAGTGGGTGGCTATAGTGCAAGGCCTCCCACTGGCAGAGGTGCCCATCCGGGCACGCCCCCGCTTGACCCATTTAAGGGCAGGTTGAGATACGCTCAACCGGCGCGCAAAGTGATCACACGAAGATCACACTTCACTCCCAGAAGCTAGAGAAGGCAAACTCTAACAGGCTCTGGTAAACCGCGCACACCCAGCAAATGCGCTACCAACTTACGGGCTGGTTCCGGGGTTCCATTTTATATAGCGAGTCTCCTCCCGCTCAACTCGTGACTGCAGTCCTTGGAGCTGCTGTTTAAACCACGACCACTACGAATCCTACCTCAATTGCAAGCAATTGGCTCGGATAGTAGCTTGCGCCCGTAGTTCAGTGTTTCAACTCTAACGAGCTAGCGTGACTGATCGCACGCCCGATGGATGTACCGGACCATCTACTGATTCCTGTCCATTGCCTGAAGAACAGGGGTGTCAGTAACCCAGGATATTTACAGGCAACCCTGCAAGGGGAAAGAATCAGGATGGGTTGGGGGAGGGAATCCCCAACCTGGAGAGCCAGAGGCTGATTGTACCCCGGAGGGTGGGCGATGGAGGCGCCACAGATCAACGCCTTTTCTGTTTCTAGAAGTATGCAGTTCTGAGATACTTCTAGATTTTTAATATCCGCACATTGGATTAGAGCATGTTTTATCAGAAAATACGTCAATTCCTGTGCAGGGTCACCCTTTTAGTCGCCTCCTACGACAGGCAGAGCATACCGTAGGCATATTCTAGAGCCGGGACCTACACGGCCAAGACAAGAATGACAGGACCACTCTCTTGGATTAGAGTGGAAGAAACTGCATAAATATAGCGACGGGAGATAGATATACAACAGAGTTCACTCGCCAGTCACAACGTGTCATTTACCTTACCCTTTACCACTCTACCGTACTCTACCGTTTTAGTGTAAAGTCCAGGCAGTCAGTGCCACTTCTTACATTATACAATGTTCAGCTATTTCTAGTTGTTCATTCAAACCAAATCTTTTTTCTCCTTCATCATACCCATTATATTGACATTTTAGTGATAAATATATATATATATATTTTAATACACACACACACACACACACACCAATTTACAATTAATACTTATTAGATGTAATAGGATCCAAAGAGAGGATTCATACCAGAGAAAGAGAGTACAAAAATGACAGGACCGCTTTCTCGGACTAGAGTGGGAGAAACTGCATAAATATAGCGACGGGAGATAGATATAGAACAGAGTTCACTCGCCAGTCACAACGTGTCATTTACCTTACCCTTTACCACTCTACCATACTGCTAACTCCATACCATTACTGATGAACTAAAGCAATTGTTCGGAGAGGTGGATATAGTTGCCCAAATGATGAAAAGAAAGGTTGAGTTGATTGGGACGTATAGAGAGGATGCGTTAAGATAGACTTTAAAGAATTCTTCTCTAATGGAATCCGGGAAGATCCAATAATGCTAGGTCATATTCGGCTTAGAATCGCTGGACGATGTACAGAGTGAAACCTTCGTCTGATTGGCGAAAAAAAGGTGGCATCGGAAAGGCGAAGACACGACGAATTTGGAAAACTAATAGAGGAGATCCAGGGTCTACTCTAAGGACTGTAGTACCATACAGTAAATAAGAAAGTAACATATATTTTTATTTTAAAGACACCGTATCATTTCCGCGCTCTGGCTTATAACAGCCTACTAATTATACTAACCCCCAATGATCCCTAAACAAGAATGATTCCATAAGAAGACAAGAGGGAAGGGTAATATAAGGTACCTTCCGCAGTATGTCATACAATTAAATAAGCATCGTATTCATAAAATAAAAACATTCATACTTCACACATACAACCAAAACTCCTATCCTAATTGATCTCTCAATACTCGTTAATCCAGAGAGGCCCGTGAAATGTGATGGGTGTGGATGTGTTTGTTGTATGCTGGTTGTGGTAGTTGGTTGTGGCGTGAGCGGTTTAGTAAAAGGGCTTGTAAGTTTGTTTAAGATAAAGATAGAAGTATTAAGAAATAATCAAGAGATCACACTGCTTTTAAAATAGATATATCATTCTCTAAGAGAAATTAAGTTACTTTAAAATATCACAAATATAAGCTTATAATAAACTCATATGTTATAACTTAAACTGGTACAGTTCTGATGTGTTTTCCTTGGTGTCTACAACAAATCTGTCCTGAAGGAATGCTCTCTTTAGCGAGGGATTTTCTTTTACAAAAGAGTTGGCCCAACAGGTTTTTGTGCCTTTGTTTTCTTAATAGCAATGTAGTATATCTGGTTCTGTACCCATCACTAAATACACTATTTGAACTACCTAATTTTCACAAAACTATTATTTTTCCATTCAGTTCTTCCACTACACCCGCTAAAAACTCGATAACTATCCAATCCAAGTCGTTCATGCCACAATCATGCAATAAAAATTTATTATACATATAATAATTGTTGATAAAAGTAAACTGAAGATACATCACCGCCCAGAAACATCCCTACACGCACCACAATAAAATAAATCAATCGAACAGCGGTTTTTTTACTTTTTTTTTTTTTGTTTTCAATTTATCGCGGATTTAACTAAAACGCTCCAATTATTTTCAAAATGTGCATTATTTGTATATACTTTTAGTCGATCATTTTCATTGTAAACTTTCTTTGTTTGAATCAACGATTTTTAGGGGGTTCTTTGGCTTACTCTTAAAAAGGCTTTTTTAAAATACCATTCAATACTACAAATGAGGATTAAAGCTGCTAAAAAATTGGTTAAAATTGAAGAAAATTGGTTAAAATTGTGAAGTGAGAGGGAGTTTCATCTCGCTTGTTATACCTTCTATAAAAAATGGATCCTACAAAAGATCCATATTGTGTGATTAAATTTATAGGAGTTGTATTTATAGAGGAGTGATTATAAAGATAATCCATTGCGACTTGAAAAATCTATCGTAGCTCTGTAAAATGATGGTGTCTGTATACAGAAGGTAATGTCCAATGTGTAATTCATGGTAAATCTTTGACTTTGAGTAAATCAACTTTTATTTGTAATATTTCTTTGAAATAATGTTTTCAGATGGTTCTGAGGAATCTGGTACATTAAAATGTAAATATGTTTGTTCAGTGTTAAGGTGCGAATACACACGGTCAGTGTTATTTGGTCAGTGCACTGAAAGGATCCTGGCCAATTCGCTGACCAGGTGTATCCATGAGACAAGTAAATTGTCAGTATTTTCACTGACAAACGCTCTGTCAGTGTTCTTGTGACGTCCTGCATCAGTGAACAACACTGCCCTCTGTTTATACGCGCAGACAGACGAGCAGGGTCAGTTGTGTTTCTTAACCTTATTGTTTTCGTATATGCAAAAAGGCCGGCTTAGCAACCACGCAACGCCGCTGCAATTGCAGTCATTTTACTTTTAGACGGTGATGGCAGTGAAAAAAAAAAAAACATACTTGTCCGTGAAAAGAAAGAGTCGGGTATGGGTTCGTGAGTAGATTGCGAAAAGACAAACAAGTGGAGTTTTCGGAAATTTACTCAAGGAAATGAAAACTGAAGACCCGGTAATATATAAAAATTTTGTCTGGATGTCTGGTGCAAACTTTGGTTTTTTACCTGTCACTACTGAATCCGCTTATCCGGAAGAAGGGCACACTAATGCGTAAATCCATTTCTTCAGCGGAGAGATGGCAATTACCTTAATGTATTTGGCAACAGCTTTGTACGATGATTATTTACTAAGCTCTTAATTGTCAATTAGTTTTGCAATGTTTCATCTCGCCACATATTCGTCTATTTACAGGGGACAGTTTCCACTCTTTAATGCATTTTTCAGTGCTCCAGTATGCACTATTTCTCAAATGATTTCGGAAGTGTGCTCTGCAATATAAGTACCCTGAAGAATCAATATTTACAGGTAAGAAAATTATGGGCATTTCACATTCTTTAATAAGCATGTTAATAGAATGAAGTATCTTTAGGTGCAGATGAAATGCATTATAGTGGCCCTATTATTAGTTTCATGTATTTACTATCCTCATTTTTAACTCCTCCATTGATGAGAATATAAAGCATTCACCTTCTGTTGTATTGTTAATGTGGTGGAAGAACGAAATGGAAAAATAATAGTTTTGGAAAATAGTTTTGTGAAAATTAGATAGTTCAAATAGTGTATTTAGTGATGGGGTTAGAGCCAGGTATATACAATCTAGGTCAATGCAAATCTAGGTTAAATTAATACAATGCCACTTGGCCAACTGTTTTCGGACAGTCTGCATTCTGCTTTCAAAGCCAGAACACTTGCTTCAGGAATCGCTCTCCTAAACTCATGCCAGTGATAGAAATGAACATTTATTCTAGATTAACAAATGATATAGATATCGGGTGCCCCAAAAGGTACTTTACAACTTCACAACGCAATAACTTGAATTGTAATTGATGTACAGAAACTAACTTTAGTTTATCTAATGCTCCATCTCATAAAGTTTTTTTCCTTGTTTAGTCCACTTCAATATGCGCACCTCTTGTGGCACGTACGATATGTAATCGGTATTCAACTTCCATCCACAGTCGCCGTAACATGTGTTCATCAACAGTGGCAATGGCATCGGTGATTCTGTTCTTCAGATCGTTGATATCATTGACAGGAGTACGATAAACTTTGTCTTTAACGTAACCCCAGAGAAAAAAGTCTAAGGGTGTCATGTCAGGCCAGGAAATGGGGCCACCTCTTCTACAGAAAATAACTTTAGTTTATCTAATGCTCCATCTCATAAAGTTTTTTTTCCCTCGTGTTTCAGATAACAGGAAACAAGAATAAGAATAATGGCGTCCCCACAAGAAAAGGCACAATGTGTGAAGTGGTTTATTGAAACCAGATCTGACATTCAGACACAGAGAAACTTCAGGACACGATTTAACAAGAATCCACCCTCTCGACCATCAATAAGAAAGTGGTACAACAACTTCATGGAGACAGGCTGTGTTGATGTAAAGCCTCATACTGGCCGGCCCGGAACGAGTGATGCAGACGTCGAACGCATACGTGTAGCTTTCCAGCGTTCGCCACAGAAGTCGATTCGAAGGGCCTCACAGGAACTGCAAATCCCTCGCACAACAGTGCACAGGGTACTCCGAAAACGTCTTCAGTTGTACCCATATCGTCTGCAATTACTGCAGGCACTTGAGCCAAATGATAGACCGAAGCGCATGCAATTTGCTGTGGAAATTCTGACACGTGTGGAAGAGGATAACAATTTCCTTAATAATGTGGCTTTCTCCGATGAATCGACTTTTCATGTGTGTGGAAGAGTCAATACACACAATGTCCGCATCTGGGGGTCAGTAAACCCACATGCTTTGAGAGAAGTGGTGCGTGATAGCCCCAAAGTTAATGTGTGGTGTTGTGTCATGATTGATCGCATTATTGGACCATTCTTTTTTGCAGAAAACACAGTTAATGGTACCAATTACCTTGACATGCTGCAGATGTATCTGATACCTCAATTAGCTGATCGACAACCAACAGTCTTTTTTCAGCAAGATGGTGCACCACCACATTGGGCTCTTAACGTGAGAGAGGTCCTGGACGTCACCTTTCCGCAACGTTGGATTGGAAGAGGTGGCCCCATTTCCTGGCCTCCTAGGTCCCCTGACATGACACCCTTAGACTTTTTTCTCTGGGGTTACGTTAAAGACAAAGTTTATCGTACTCCTGTCAATGATATCAACGATCTGAAGAACAGAATCACCGATGCCATTGCCACTGTTGATGAACACATGTTACGGCGAGTGTGGATGGAAGTTGAATGCCGATTACATATCGTACGCGCCACAAGAGGTGCGCATATTGAAGTCGACTAAACAAGGAAAAAAACTTTATGAGATGGAGCATTAGATAAACTAAAGTTAGTTTCTGTACATCAATTACAATTCAAGTTATTGCGTTGTGAAGTTGTAAAGTACCTTTTGGGACACCAAATATTAAGCAATATAGTTTGTTGTAGACACGGAAGCACAACACTTGTTTTTCGCTCTCTTAGAATCAGTGGCAGTTTAAGTTATAACATAAGAGTTTATTCCAATTAATTTCAGTATACTTATAAGCATATTATTGTGATATTTTAAAGTAACTTAATTTCACTTAGAGAATATATCTATTTTAAAAACAGTGTGATCTCTTGATTATTTCTAATACTTCACTCTTAAACATATATACTTATAAGCCCTTTTACAAAACCGTTCGAGCTACTACAAACAACACAACAACTCAACACACCAAAAACATTTCATTAATATTACTAAATTATATTATGAATGTAAAAACAACTTAAACAATTAAGGTATGTTCTTCTATAAAGTGAACAATTGAGAATTGTAATACAAACCAAAAAAATATATTTTATCTGTGAGAGTTTTTTGTTGACCCTGTTTATTTATTTATAATTTTCTTTTATTATTATGGTACACGTCTGTTGGCTAAAACGATTCTGTTTTACCATTCGTTTTGACAAGGATGTGCTAAAAACTTACATAAAAGGGCAATCTGAAATAATGAACAAATCCCTTAAAGACATAAGAATAGAACTTTCTCTGAACATAACAGCCAAAGAAAGATAATATAAACCAAAATTAAATACAATAAACAAAACAGTATACAAAAGCAACTAGAAAAATCATGGAAACGATATTTGAATTTTAACTCCTTCCTCTAATCTAAAAAATTAGTGTAAATAAGTTAGATATATCTATTAATTGCCATAAATTATTATACTTATATATAAACTTATAATGCTTATATATCAATTATTATTATTTAAATACACTTACCGCAGCGACTTGTCTTTATATTGATCTAGAACTGAGTTCCAGGGGCTTTGGTATCAACTCGCACTCACTAATTAAAACTTGCATTTCATTGCTTATCCATGCTTACCATCTATCCCGGCATCTTTTTCAAGACATTTTTTCCAAAAGTAATTAAACATAAGTCACACACATTGAAAGCAAACAAGATGTCTGCACTGTTGGAAGAAATAACTGACCAAAACAGTGACGGATATGTTCGTCAGTGACTTCACTGATGCTCTCTCGTGGTCAGCCAGCGAAGAATGTCGTGTGAAAGTCTTTCACATCAGATTTCCATTATTGCACAACCATTGAAACATTATTTTGTCAATTCTCATTTATACTGTGTACATAAAAAAAAAAACAATATTCGGAAAAAAATATTAATAAAACATTTCAATATTAGATATAAATAGCAAGCACAGCCAATTCCTGGTAACATTGCACAGCTATAACTAAATAAGCATTGTCTAGAAAATTAGGTATAATGGTATTATAATGTCTGGTATTTCCAGGTATAATGTAAATTTTAGTCAGCACACGTTCCTAGAAGTAGCCCATTACATGTAAATACGAGTATATCAACTATTCATCATATATTATTTCCTTAAGTTTTTTTTTTTTTTTTTGGCAAAAGCTTCAAATTTTATTACAGATTTTAATTTAATAAAAATAAAGTTTGGTGTGAATCATTCACACAACTTTTTCTTTCTGCAATTATTATAATTTTTATTGACGAATTTTCTTTAAACTTCTAGTGTTTATTAATCATTTAGTAGGGCTGGAATTACATTATATAAAGTTGGTGGGGATTATATTTGCCTAACTGAATGTGACTACCATCTGACTGAATCCCTTACCAAACCTTGTATTTGTCGTTTAAATTTAATTATAACCAACAGGTCCCTCAGAACCATCTATAATCAATTGTTACGGGATAAATGTTTCAAATACAAATGATAGGCACTAATGTGCGTCATCTAATATAATGGGTTTTGTGAAGGAGAGAAAATAGTTTGGTTTAAATGAATACCCTAGAAATGAAGTTGAACACTGTATAATATAAAAGTAACACAAACTGCCTGGACTTTACACTTAAATATATAGAATGATAGTGACAGATAAGGGGAAAGGTTGATGACGCGTAGTGACTGCTGTATGAACTCTGCTATAAGATTCCTTAAATACTCTCTCGTCGCTGTATTTAAGCAGTTTCTCCCACTCTAGTCCGGCCTAAGCTGAGAGTAGTACTGCCATTTCTCTGTCTCTCTCTCTCTGCTATGGATCCCTCTCTTTGGATCCTATTAAATCTAGAGACAATCCTTGATGCCATTTTTTTTTTTGTTTAAATTGCAGAAAAAACAACTTATAATAAAGTGCAATTTTAGTTGATTGGATTTGTAAGTGTGCATAGTGCGTTGATTTGATAAATTTCACAGCTGAATTCAATAATTCACAGCATTAGGTTGTAATTTTTTTGGACGTTCGTTACGACCGCTGTATTCAATGTTGTAAATTGGATTTTGAGGATCGGTCATACAAAAGAATTCTTTTTAAATTTCTACTGACGTTTCGGCAAATTTATTCAGCTAAAATTTTCAGTATAGAATTCCAGTAGTAATTAACTAGTTTAACCTGTGACATACCATCACCAAGTGTTGGTCAACACTTTCAACACTTGGTGATGATTCACTCACAACACATCATCAACACTTGGTAATGGTATGTCACAGGTTAAACTAGTTAATTACAACTGGAATTCTAACTGAAAATTTTTACCCTGAAGAAGGCAATAAATTTGCCGAAACGTCGGTAGAAATTTAAAAAGAGTTCTTTTGTATGACCGATCCTCAAAATCCAATTTACAACAGGTTGTAATTTTTTTTTTTTTAAGGCGCGTCAACATCTATTGGTCATTGTCGCACGGAGACTTCTCAGTTCATTGTCGGCATCCGGACAGTGTTCTCTTGTTACAGACAACATTGTCCATTACCGGACAGAGAGCTGTAGAGGCTTCTAAGGAAGAAAAAAATCTAAGGGCTGTGCAGCTGGACTCGGGACGGTCCTACGGACTATGAGGATGAATGGTCTGTCAGTTAGTGTACTTTCTATTTTCATTTGTATATTTTGCTTATTCAATAAAGACATTTATTATTACAGTAAACTCCCGATTATACGTTTGCGGATTATCCGGTTTGCAGATTATCCGTGCATTTTAATTTAAAAAAATAATTATATGTATATATATATGTATTTTTTTTTAATATTTGCTCGCTTTCATGTTTACCGCAGTGCATGTGTTCGTATTTAGATGTGGTAAAGTGGGTGGGTGGGGTATCTAAACTCAGCTGGACTGGTTTTAGTTAGGATTTTTTGGATTCTATCGAGCCTGAGACAAGTGAAATAGTAACTGAAATGATTGAGTTATTGGCAAATTCAGATGGCTTTGAAAATGTTGATAGTGAAAATATTGAGGAGTGGTTAGAACATGTTTCATGTGATGGAGATTTTCAAATAATGAATGACGCGGATATTATTTCCGATCTCATTCAACAGAAAAGCAAGAGAATGAAGCTGAAAGTGGAGAAGAAGAAATTATCAATTGCATTAGCCACAACACGGCCCTGAATTCTGTTGACACTTTGTTGGAGTCCATCGACAAGTGGGAATTCAAGTATAACGACATAATAGCTCTTAGCATTCGAACTGATATTAAAGATTCCTGCCAACAAACCAAAATTACAGATTTTCTTAATAATAATGAGCGTTAAACATGTTAAAATAATTGTCTCCCTTAGAAATGTATAATATGTTGTATTTTAGAAATAAATAATTATAGTTCGGATTATCCGTGTTTTTCGATTAGCCCTGCCGTCCCACCCCAGCATTGATGGAAACAAGACAGCAAATTTGCATAATTTCTACACGTGCAGACACTTCCAAGCATATGTCAACTAACTATGTGATGGCGAATGAACTTCAATATGGACTATAATCTCCCAACTAAAAGCTGTCTTTAGCGGTAGGAGAAACTGAAAAAAAAAAAGCTGGTCTTCTGAAAACTAAAGGAAGAGCCTCCAAATAAACTTTGGAAAGTTAACAGAGTCGGTAGACTCTGAGCTATAAGGAATTACGAAGTCTCAACTCTCAACCTAGAAACTTCACCAAGCTAGAGCCAAAGTAGCTAATCAACCACTAGAACAAGCTAAAGTTGTAACTAATCATATCACTCTTCAGACCGCTCACATCAGCCAACGCTGCTATTCTACAGTCATCAAGCTATCAACATCATCATCACTCTATTTCTGTTCACTCTGGTCTCTATAAACACTTCTTTTCTACTAAGAAAATCGAATATTTAATTGGGTTTATGTGCGTGTAATAAGTTTGTATTCTTTGTCATCATTCAACGTTACATATCCCTTATGATTCATTTTAAAAGCTAAATCTTCTTGAATTTCTATTAAATTCTATTTCAGCAGCTGAGTTTCAGATATCAGCTGAAAGTTTACCAACTGAAAAACCGTAAACCCGTTGAAAATCAAGAGTTGCATGGATTAATAAAGAATGAAATAGAAGATTCAAAATTCTTCAAATCTATTGCTACTTCGTTTAAGTTATTTAAACATCAAGTGTTTCCTGCAGCTGATCTTTAATCTCATAAGATTTTAAATGAAAATAAGATATTTACCTGAAGATCCTAAAACCGGTAAGGATCCATCCTTACTTAGTAGTTACCGACCGATCTCTTTACTTACTTGTCTTAGCAAACTGACGAGAAAATTACCTTAAAGCAGCTCACCTCATTCATTGACTGCAACAGTTTACTGTCATCTTGTCAGTTTGGTTTCCGGCCTAAACACTCGACTACTGCACAGATAGCTAGAGTAACTGACTTGATTCAGCACAATTTCAATTTGAACAAACTCACAGGGATGGCTTTGATAGATGTAGAAAAGGCCTTCGATTGTGTTTGGCACGATTGCCTTATCTACAAATTAATCCAATACAACTTGCCCAGATATTTAATTTATTTCGTCAAAAGCTATTTAACTAATAGAAAATTCCGTGTTGCTATCGGTAGTTCTCTTTCAGCTGAAAGGTCAATTGCAGCTGGTGTTCCCCAAGGCTCGGTCCGGGGGCCAACACTGTTCAATATTTTTATCAATGACCTAGCTAAATTAAAATTAAACTGCTGTCTATTCGCTGACGATACTGCCTACACCATATCCTCTTTCCGAGTTGACTCAATAGCCGTTCAAATGTCCATTGCCGTTCAAAAAAGCTTTGATTACTTTAAACAATGGAGAATTAGGCCAAATGATACTAAGACTGAAGCAATTTTATTTACACGCAGGAGGCCACATATGACCCATTTTGTCAAAGTTAATGGAAATACCCATTCTTGGGCGAGAGAAGTTAAATACCTGGGTCTGGTGTTAGACTCAAAGCTGACGTTCACCAAAACATGTTAATACAGTATGTGACAACATGGGCATCATGTGCAGCCTATTTCCACTCTTAAGCAGATATTCTAACGAATTTTCTGAACAAAAAATTAATATATTATCTGTACATACGTTCAATTTTATTATATGCGGCTTCTGTCTGGTCAAACACTTGTCCTTAATAATTATGGAAAATTACAAAGAATCCAAAACAAATGTCTCAGATTGGTTGGATCTTTTCCCAGATGGATACCTAAAGATTATATGCATGCTGCACTTGATGTTGCCAGCGTATCAACTTTGATTTATAATCTTACGCAAAAGTTCATCATCTCTTGTAAAAACAGTGCCTTCTCTCATATAGCAAACATTGTTATCTACAATCTAAGTTCTTTGAATTATAAAAAATACAAGTATAAGAGGCTTAAGCATATTCTGCTTTAATTTATTGCGTAGATAAGGTTTTTTAATTTATTTTTTCTTTATGTAATCTATTAATATTTATTTTAATTTGTGTAAATATGAAAGCTTGTAGAGTGTACGAGATGTGTAAATTAAGTAATGAGACTGATTTTTTACCGTTTTTTTATTCAAATAAAATTACAATTCAATATTGTCCCCTTCAAAGTAACTACCCTGGGAAGCCACACAACGCTGAAGACGATTCTTCCATTCGTCATAGCAGTGCTGGAACTCGGATACTGGAATAGACATCAGTTGGTCGGTTACGGCTGTTTGAATATTCTCCAATGTTCCAAAATGACGTTCCTTGAGGTGATTTTTCAATTTGGGGAACAAAAAAAAGTCACATGAACTAAAGTCGGGTGAATAAGGAGGCTGAGGAGCCACAGGAATGTTATTACTGGCCAAATACTCATTAATAGAAATCGCGGTGTGAGACGGAGCATTGCACAAATTTTTCTCATCTCCAATTCATTAGTCAAAATTTGATGAACGGTTGTGTGATTCAAATTCAACTCTTCGCCGATCATTCGGACTGTCAAACGACGATCTGAACGCACAAGATCGCGGATTCTGCCAACATTTTCGTCGGTTCTTGAAGATGAAGGCCTTCCGCTGCGAGGCTCGTCTTCAATTGATTCCCTTCCTTCTGCAAACGACTTAAACCACCTAAAAACCTGTGCTCTCGACAAAACATTGTCTCCATAGGCCTGGCACAGTTTTTCAAACGTTTCCGTTGCATTGTGCCCAAGTCTGAAAAGCAAAACCTGATAGCACACGTTGCTCATAATTGATGTCACTCATTTTTAAAACGCACTGAAAAAAAGCCTTGCTCACAAAAAAAGTCACTACGGACAGTGCAACAACTCTAGCATTTTCAAATTTGCACTGGACGTGTATCAGATGTTTAATTCCCCTACATGCGCCGCGTCTCCAGTGTTGCCAGATCGAACACTAGAAAATCCGTCTCATTACTTAATTTACACACCTCGTATATAGGCACAGGAGCCTGAAACCTCTTTCTTTCAGTTGTATTGTTTTTATGATTTTATTTGAAATAAACTTATTCTATTCTATTCTATTCACTGAAGACGTGTCCACTCACCGTTGAAGCAATCGAAGTTATACAAGAAACAACCCGTTTCATTATCTTCTATACGTCTAGAAAATCCATAGTTTCTAAAGAAAAAATTAATGCCAATATATGACGCACTGAATAAAAATACAAGTCCTACCACAATGTGTTCCAGTATGATGCAGACATAGCGGTTAGTTAGTTGAAGTGGCTATATGTAGTTCATAATATAAAAACTAAATGTCCTAACAACAAAAATTATGAAGAAATATTAAAAACAAAAAAAAATAAAGCTAGAGAACGTGACTAAAAAAGTTAGATAAAGTCGTCGGATATTCTACAAAGAAATCTGAAAAGAAGTAACGTTCTCTGGGGCTTTTCTAGTCTAGAAGTTGTTTAAGAATATTGTACACTAAGATGGAATATGTCTATATAGTGCGAGCTGTGGCTAGACACCGGTATCTTAGACATGTGTCTTTTAGTTTTTTGTTTTTTTTCCTTAAAGTGTCAGCGTATATAGCAGCACTTTTATGGACACAAGAAATACGTACGTTATATACATAGGGGCGGTCTTCATATAAACCAGTCTGCTGTTGTTGTTGTTGCCGTTGTGTGGTGATATTATTAAAATATCTACTTGATATGTTAATACCCAGTTATAAATAAGATGGTTAGTGGCATAAACTGTGCTATAAAATGTTCAACTTTATTATAGATCATAAACACTAACTACATTTCTTGTTGAACACTTTACTTGTATAAAAAGAAATAAAGGAAAGCTTACTGTGGTTATGGACCGGCCACTGTTCTTCACACAATCTCCTGTTTTTCTATTATAACAAAGCTTCGTTCGCATAATAGTCAAGAGTGTTTCTATGGTTCCTATCTAAAGAACCATTTAACTATAAAATTTGCATTTTTAGAACTGAAAACTTACTGAAGTAGAAGTTGAAAAACAGTAACGTGGTATCAATTGTATCGTATTTGTTTTACTGTTACGCACTTTGCAAACTTTCGCTTGGTACTCATTTATCTAGGAGCAATCCATTCGTTCAAACTTCTTAAAACCCTACACAGCGTACCTAATAGTCATACCAGCGTCATTATATAAATAAAAAAAAATCTGGTGTGAAACATTCACATAACTTTCTCTTACTCCAGTTCTCAAAATTATAATTGACAAATTTTTATAGTTTGTCCACAAAATTTAATGAAATTTGTCGAAAACTGAAAAAAAATATTCAATAAAAGCGCACTTCCGGTTTACTGATTTCCTTCAAACTCGGAATTTTGGCCAACTATTTATTTCTAATTAATTTCATTTGGATGATAGAGTTGTATAATCAAGTATGATACCACTTTAGAGGAAGCTGTAACCCTACCCCTCTCCTAAAAGTCCCTTAAATGAATTTTTCAGAGGAAAATGTTATAAACTAAAAGTTGTGTACTAATTGGTATATGTAGTGATGTATCAAGTTAAAGAAAATCGTTGGAGCCGTTTTTGAGAAAAACGCAAAAAAGTAAAAAAAAAAAAAACAGAACAGTGGTACTTCCGGTTGAGGAATTTTGACAGATAACGCACAGTCAGATCGCATGGTGATACCTAAACGGAATATCATGTTTCAGCTTTCTACGGTTTTTCGTTTTTGAGTTATGCTGTTTACATACACACACACAGACACACAGACCATTTGCTAAAAACCACTTTTTTGGACTCAGGGGACCTCAAAACGGATATTTCCGGTGAAAACTCAATATCGAAAATTTGACACGATTACAATACTTCCTCTTACTAGGAGTAAGAGAAAGTAATACAGCATCCGTATGTTTGTGGCCGCAAATGTGGAAGTCAATGGATTGATTGAAATTTTTACACAACGTTGCATTTCTATATAAGAGTTTTATATATACTTTTCACTCCGAAGTTCACGGAGTGAAACAAGAAATTCCGAGCGTTTCGCGAGGTTGGCAGAAATAGAAAGACTCAGACGCGTTGCGATGGTGGCGCTCTCTCTGAACCTCTTTCTCAACTACTTATAAGTACCTCTATTCCAAAATTTCCACGGAAACGGGAAATTCCGAGCTATCAAACAGCCATATTGCGTTAGCACTTGCTTCTTCAGGTATTGCTGCTACGTTGATGGAAGGAGATAGAACAACGCATTCAGCTCTTAAACTGTCACTAAACATGGACTTGACAGAAAATCCAACATGTAACATTTCTAAAACATCATGGATGGGAAAGGTTCTTCGGGCATGCAAAATCATTGTATGGGATGTGTGTACAATAAGATGTCATTGGAAGCATTAGACCATACATTGAAAGACTGGCGAAATAATCAGGTTCCATTTGGTGAAGCATTGATGTTACTAACCGGTGACTTCAGGCAAACGCTTCGAGTGATATCTCGCTCAACACCAGCTGATGAATTGCATGCCTGCTTGAAATATTCAACTCTTTGGAGCACTGTAAAAAGAAATTATTTAACAACGAATATGAGAGTTCAACATACAACAGCTGCCATATTTTCAAGACAATTACTCGAACTCGGCAATGGCACTGCTCCTACAAATCCAGAAACGGGAAAAATCACCTTCCCATCTAATTTCTGCAACATTGTACATTCAAAAGAAGAATTAGTAAGCAAGGTATTACAAAGCATCGAAACAAATTATCAAAATCACGCATGGTAAAGCGGAAGAGCCATTCTAGCGGCTAAAAATGTCGACATACCCCGATATGAACAACATCATTCTAAACAGAATCGCACAACAGAATGGAGGTGAAACAGTGACACACAACTCCATTGACTCCGTGAGGGACCAGAGTGAAATAGTGAATTTTCCAACGGAATTTCTTAATTCACTCGATGTTCCCGGATTACCACCTCACATTCTAAATTTGAAAACTGGAGTTCCAATTATATTACTCCGAAACATCAATCAGCCAAAGTTATGCAATGGTAAACGATTAGTAGTTAAAAAATTGATGAATAATCTAATTGAAGCAACAATTTTCATTGGACCTCATAAACATGAATTCGTGCTACTTCCACGGATACCACTCATTCCGACAGATATGCCGTTCGAGTTTAAACGACTTCAATTCACAATACACCTTGCGTTCGCCATGCCTATCAATAAAGCGCAAGGACAAACTTTGCAAGTGGGCGGTTTGAATTTAGAAAACGAATGCTTCTCTCATGGGCAATTGTATGTCGCATGCTCCAGAGTTAGTAAACCATCTGATCTTTATGTTTATGCAGAAAACGGACAAACAAAAAATGTAGTCTAGCTTTACAATAAAAAAGGACTTTCAGTTAAAAACATTTTTTCTTTCTTTTCTTTCAGTGCACAGCAACGCAAAGTAGGGTATTAAACTGAATGATGTGTTTTGTTGCTGAATCTATGTTAACTATAATACTTCTATTCACTTTCCTAAAAATCAGACTGAGCCACAGCGAAGCGTGGCCGGGTTAGCTAGTACTGTCATAATAGTCATACTACGTAACGCTGGAATACCCTAAGAATCCTCCAAAAACAATTTACCTATTCAAATGTTTCAAATATAACTGATAGTATTTAGGAGCATAGGGCGACATTAGATCGGTGTTAACGTACCGGCATAGTTTCAGATTCGAGTCCTTTCACAAGTAAGTTGCCAACGTATGCATACTTCTCCCAGAAAGTGGAATATTTTATTTCCAACTGAACTCATGCATTCTAAATTCTGCTGACCCACTCTCTGCAATTCCTCAATGAATGCCTTCCTATGTTCATACCACCGATTACAATTGACATCACACGCATTGAAGTTTTCCTCTATTCCGCGTATATACCACGAGGTATTGTTTTATTCTATTTACTTCAAAAATAAAAAAACTCTAGGACGTTCAAAATTTGATATTCTGTTTAGTTAACACCACCGCATATAGTAATAAGGATTTTATCAAAATCTATCAATTGTAAGTGCCCCCTTTACTAAATATAAATTTTTTCAATTTTTTACGATTTCCTCAAAAATAGCTTCAACGATTTTTTTTTAACTTTGTGTACTACCCATTAACATAAATGCCTATCATTTTTATTTGAAGCATTTTTCCTTGACAATTTTTTTTTTGTTAGGGGTTCTTGGAGGAATAACAAAGTTAAGCTTTAATAATCGGTATGATGAAGGAGAGAAATGGTTTACTTTGAATGAACAACTAGATATGGCTGAACACTGTATAATGTAAAAAGGTGACATTGACTGCCTGGAGTTTACACTAAAATGGTAGAGTGGTGAAGGGTAAGGTAAATGACACGCTGTGACTAGCGAAGGAACTCTGTTCTGCTGTATTTATGCAGTTTCTCCCACTCTAGTCCGAGGTTGTGGGTATTATCGAATGCTGCGGCCTTGCGGGGGAGTGGCAGGGAGAGATTAAAGAGGTGCGAATATTCACTGACAGTCAGGCCGTATTGAGGGCTTTGAGCAAGCCGTATTAGAGTTCGAAATTGGTGGGAGAATGTAGGAGAAAGCTTAACGCCTTAGCTTGGAGGGGAAAGGTGCAGCTCTATTGGATACCCGGACATGCGGGAATAGAGGGCAATGAGAGGACGGACCGGCTGGCTAGGGAGGGATTCTCTTTACCTTTTTGCCGTTCCGAGCCAGCCCTTGCCGTCACTAAGAGGTTTTGTGATAGTCAGATCAGACTTTGGGAGACGAGGGTTTTGGAGAAATGCAGGGAGGACGCGCAGGGGTGCCTCCAGGCTGAAAGATTCATCAAGGAACCAACCAGAGGGTTTCAGATTACCTCCTGTCTCTTAGTAGGACAGGACTGAGGACCTTGTTGGGTGTAGTGACTGGACACACATGGGTATCTAGTCATTTGCATAATATAGGGAGGACGTTTAGTCCGATTTGTCAGAACTGTGATGATGTAGTTAGAGAAACGGTGTATATCCTACTTATATCAGTGTCCTCGTTTCGGTGGCTCTAGGTTTCGTGTATGTGGAAGGGCACCACTCTCGCGAGATTGCCTGGGTGAGTTGGAGTTGAAGGATGTCTTGAGATATTGCAGATTGACCGGTAGACTACCGGGGGAGATTAATTAGGGAATGAATTGGGGGGAGGGGAAACGGGGGGTTAAAAGCCATATAGGCTTAGGTCCCAAGCCAATACTTATTATTATTATTGACGCTCACTACGATGTAAGTATTCTCTTCCTGCCTCTGTAGTAGGCTGGCACTTGTCACCCATCCCTCATCATCTGTATTTCTACGTTTGGACATATGAGCAACATTTGAATTTTACAGGAAATTCGTGTGAGTGTTTCACATCAAATTTTTTTAGATTTTTGAAATTTGTTCTAAAACAGTTTCCTTTAAACGTGGAATGCTATTTGCAGAGATATAATCCTGTCGCTTTTATTTGAAATATTTTTACGTAGAAATTGATTTTAGGAAGTTCAGAACTTCAGAGGCAGACAGAGGAAACTATGACGTTGAATTTCGAATGTTATGTCAGTTTATTAGATGTTATTTGGCGCTCTCTTCTGCACTTCAATTTTGATCACATAAACTATTACCTACCTGGGTAATGCAGGTAAATACTTGCACATTCATCACATCTGTATTTATTAATTTTTTTAGGAGTCCATGAATGCTGAGGTTTTTCTCTATCAAATATTTCTTTTAATTTCAGCCTCCAACTATCTATCCCGGATATCTTCTTCTCTCAGTCTGTAACCGTGAGGCTTTAACGGGCACTATCTAACCACTTTTCCCTCGGCTTCCCAGTCCAGGATCTCTTTAACCTTTCTTCCATTCTTTTTATAAAGCCGTACCATCCAAATCTTTTTTCCTCCACCTTCTGCAGTAGATTTTTTGAAACGTTCATTTTCTTTCTTATTTCTTTGTTTCTTACTCTTTCTAACCTTGATATTCGTGCTGCTCTTCTCCAGTAATCCATCTCGGTGGCTAGAAGCTTTTTCCTTAAAGCCGCCTTATTCGAGGTCCTAGTCTCTGCGTCATACATTGTACCAGGCTACTGCTGTATGTTATCTTGTTGGTACTGCTTAGAATATTGCCGCTCCATAATACGGGGTTCAGCATGCCGATTGCTTTTTTTGCGCTTACATTCCTTTGCAACATATTATTTTTACTTGAAGCATCCTTCAAAGATATTTTTCGTGATAGCTTGCGTCTTTTTGTGGTCATCGACCGGTTTCGGGCGTTCGCCCATCATCAGATGCATTTATCAAATAATGTGATAACATAGATTTGTACAGAGCAAATTTGCAAATCAGAGTAATCCTAAAGCAAAATTTGCTCTCTGCAAATCTATGTTATCACTCTGTTTGACAAATGATCCTGATGATGGGCGAACGCCCGAAACCGGTCGATGACCACAAAAAGAAGCAGACTATCACGAAAAATATCTCTTATGCTTTCCAGCTCTGCGGAATCAACCACAACAACTATGAAGCATCCTTATTGGTGACAGAACCCAAGTATTTGAATTGTTCAACCCTTGGGATTTTTATGTCTTCTATAGTAAAGCCTTCTCCGCTTGTTGTCGACATATACTCAGTTTTTGCTATATTTATTTATACCGAACTTTTGATATGCCTCTATTAATTTGTGCATCATATATTCTATGTCCTCCAATGATCTTGGGCTATTATCACTTGGTCAACTGCAAACAGTAGACGGACTAGGGAGATGCAGATTATTTTCAATTGTAATGCCCATAGGTGCGCAAGCTTGATACCATATCTGTATTTGGGCTAAATAAAAATATCTATTTTTTATACAATTTGGTAATATATTAACTTGCAGTTAGAGAAAGCCGTGTGAGTGTTTCATACCAGATTTTTTTTCTTTTACATTCCATTTTACTAATCTTAATACTAATCTTTGGCTTAGCGAGCCTCTTTCGGCATTTTCTTTGGAAATATAGTTTGCTTTTTTGGTCCTGTAATACTGGTTGGTTTGCTGTATTTTGTTAATAATCTTGTTTTTTAAAAGATTTAATTAAGAAATTATGTTTTATAATATGAAATATAAATTTACTTGTATGTAATTTAAACTATAACATGACCAACATTCACTTATAAATATTGTAGAGAAACCTAACACTAACAAAGCAGATAAGCGTGCTTACATTGAGCCTAAAGTAAAGCTACAAAGTAAAAAGTAAGATAAGATTGTTCTCCTCAAAGAGAAGCCGTCCTAAAGCTATTGTAATGTCGGCATGTCAAACGACAAAGCCCAGAGACCTTAAAATAACATAAGAGATGTGTTGAAATAAAAGAAGTGAAATAATAAAATCTTAAAAAAAAAACAACATTAGGCTCTTCCAGTCTTGAGAAGACGTGTCCTGTAATACGTGCGCCACGAGATGTATGGCAGTTATATTAAACATAGTCCGGCTAACTTTACCATCTATTCTTATGATGTTCTCAGCTTCTATTTTTCTGGGTTGCTCTTTGTTTGTGTGTTGTTCTTATCTCAATCTTATAACATCTTGAATATTCCTACTTCTAATATTCAATTATTCGCTTAAGATAATTTTATATTTTTTTAGTTTTTTTAAGTTAGTTGAAACTCATTCTGATTTCTGAACTATCGCTAAAATCATTTTTAAACTCTTTTTTCCCCGGATATGGTCCAATCTCCTTTATTACATAAATCTCCTGTAAGGGAAGTGAATAGCTAAGTGTCCGGTTATGACACTGTTGTCTGTAACGAGAGAACAATGTCCGGAGGCCAGCAATGCACTGAGAAGGCTCCGGGCGCTAATGACCATAAATGTTGACGCGCCTTAAATTAAAAAAAAAATAAAATAAATAAATACTTCATTTTGAACATAAAGAACTAATTTTTAGACGAATTTATCTTTTTTTGACCTACTTTATTACTTCATGTTGAATATTTTGAATCACCTTGAAGTACTTTTTGATGATTCTTCTTTGAAAGGATAAATTTGTTTGAAAAATGATTCTTAACGTTCAAAATGTGGTAATAAAAGACCATGCAGTTCAAAGAAGGACAATAGGTATTCAAAGTAGATCAAAATGTTCACAATAAAATCATAAATTGGTTCAGAAAAGAATAAATTTGTCTACAATGTGGTTCTTAATGTTCAAAATGTGGTAATAAAAGACAATAAATCGCTTCAAAGTAGCATCAATAGGTGGTAAAAAAGTGTGGTTTAAAATGTTCAAAATGAGGTTGAAAAGGTGACAAGGTGGTTCAAATAGGTTTTATTGTACTCAATTATGATTCAAACTGTTCAAAATTAGGAAATTTTTGGAACAAAAAAGGTTTATTTTGGTGGGGAATGTGTTCAAATTATTTATAATAAGTAACAATTCGGTTCAAAAAACGGGAGAAAAAATTGTTCAGAAATAGGAAATACTTTGATTAAAAAAAAGGTTTAATCTGAATGGAAAAAGGTTTAATTTGAATTGAAAAAGGTTTAATTTGTCTGGAAAATACTCTATATATATAGCGTGTACATAAGATTGAACTGTATTACTACAAATATTTGTTAGACTTCAAAATATATATTTCCGGTGAAAAAATAAGTTCGAAACTCTGACATAATCACAAAACTTCCTTTTACTAGTAAGTAAGCGAAACACACAGTGACTTAAGTTAGAAAAGTCACCCTTTCTTTACCATAAAAGAGCGTAAACTGCAATTTTGTCAGAAATATTTTCGGTTATAGCCTGCTTCTTCTTGTGGTCAACGATCGATTTCGGAATGTTCGTTGGTAATTTTGAAAAAGGATGTTTTGTCAAAACCGTGTAATAACATAAGACTTGCACAGAGCAAATTCAGTTGGTTTGTACACTGTCTTGATATAGCACAAGAATGTAATTTTGCCATCGTGTCGAAATGTCAACCATTTAAATAGGCATACTTAAAATCAGCGTACAGCCATCCATCATGAAATAGGTCCTTTCACTTATGTTGTTGATGCCGCGGCCCTCATATTATCAATGTCTCATATATATATATAGTAACTGGCAGAAAGCAAGGTGTGGTGAAATTGGGCTGATAGGCAAAAACTATTTCAGTTGAATTATTTTGATAACGTAGTAAAATTAAAAATAAATAAATAAATAAATGAGAGAAATTTAAAATGATAAGGAAAACTGTCATGTGTAGAGCCTTTTAAAATGTCAAAAAGCCATACACATAATAATTATCTTATAGTAGAAAAATTATGGTATAATAATTAGGGTGAATATTAAGGAAAAATATTAATAACTTTGTATTAGCTTATTATTACTATTATAATTATTACTTTTATCGTCCATTTATTTACTTATGAAGCGTAACTAATAATTTCCATAACACTAAGAATGATAATGCAAATTGACAGGAATGAAACTACTACGTACCTACATATTATAGACATGACATAGTTAGTCCTAATTACTTTTTATACTGCATTTAATATTTTTTTTAATAATAACGTATGTACAGAGTAATGAAAAAACGGAATTTATTAATTAGGTACAAAATTTATGAATAAAAATGATATCTAGGATTATTTAATCTTTATGTAATCAAAAAGCATTATGCTTAAATTCTAAATTTTATTTTTATCAAATTTGAATCCATAGGTGCATAAAGAGAGAATAAAAAATCTGATAAGAAACATTCATTAGACATTGATAAGACTTTTCTACTGCATTTTAACAATTCGGTGAGATAGGTGGAAAAAATGCAAGAGAATAGATAGATGGTGAATTCGGATGTAATGCTGTGAAATCTTAAGCCCTTCGATAACTGAACGAACTAAAGTTTATTCAAACTAAATTTGTAAAGTCTGTTCAAAGTTTAAGCTTTAAAATATTTTTCAGAGTTCTAACATGAACATAGAAGAGTCGGGCTCCTGGTAGACACCTTTGGCTCAGGTAGTCATTTCAATGTAGTTACATTGTAGTGTAAAAGCCAGTGTTGATAGCATTGAAGGATTTAAAAAAAAAAACATTTAAAATTGAACACGACAAATTCTGAAAATTAAAAATAAAACAATTTCAGATTCGCCCTTTTCGGGTTAATTATATTCTTCAAATTTGAAATTCTAGTAATGGGTATTAATAATATATAGAAAATATGTAATAGAGGGGGTATCAATATTTCAAATACAAATGTTAGGTATTTATTTGTGTAAAAAAAAAAAAAAAAAAAAATCTGGTGTGAAACACTTACACAACTTTCTCTTAGTCCAGTTTTCAAAATTGAAATTGACAACTTTTATAGTTAGTGTACCACATTTAATGAAATTCGCCGGAGTTCGTCGAAAACTGCAAAACTGTTCTGTAAAAGTGCACTTCCGGTTTATTAATTTTCTTGAACCTCGGAATTTTGGCCATCTATTTATTACTAATTAATTTTTTTTGGATGGTAGAATTGTATAATCAACTATGATAGCACTTTAGACCTACCATACTCATTGAGAAAAAACACGCCGACCATACAAAAGTTGATGTTACAAACATTACACAGCTCTGAAAACAATATAGGTATGTGGTTGATCTTCGCAAACTAAATGCCATCACCACTTCCGAAATTTACAGTCACAGTACACTACATACCCGCTCCCGGATATACAGTATATCCTATTCACACTGAATGCCACACGACTCTATACCACCTTAGACATCAGTGGTGTCTTCCACGGCATCCTCCTTGCTGAAGCATCTAAAGAAAAGACTTCTTTCGTCGCCAATTTCGGGACCTATCAATTCAAGGTTCTTCCCTTCGGCTTAAAGAACGCTTCAAGCGCTTACCAGCGTCTTATGGACAAAATTATATCCGGATATGGTGACATCTGCCACACCTTCATAGACGATATACTCGTCTTCCATGGGAAAACATTCGACGAACACCTTCATGCATTATTAAAGGTAATGAGGCGTCTCCAGGCTGGCAACTTGTGTGTAGACTTTGTTAAATGTCACTTTTTTAAAGACAGTCTGAAATAGACATTCAATCAGAACACTTGTCTTTCGCTCTCTTAGCATCAATGCCAGTTATAAGTTAAAACATAGCTAGTTTCAGTATATTAATAAGCATATTATTGTGTTACTGAAAAGTATTAAATATCTTTAAAGATAATATATTTAATTTAATCTACCAGGGTTTTCTTAATTATTTCTTATTTCTTCTCTTCTCTATGAACATACACACAAGCCCTTTACAAAACTACTCATGCCACAAGCTACTACCGCTCACTACACTAAGAAACAACACATCCATCACATTTCATTGAACCCCACCCCAAAAGCCTCCTTAAATGACATTATCAGAAGAAATGTTTCAAATAAAACGTTGTAGCTCTTTATATGTATTGTACACATTACTTCTTTAAAGAAAATCATTGGAGCCATTTTCGAAAAATTACCAGAAAACTGAAAAATACATTTCAGTAAAAACGAATTTCCGGTAATCCCATTTTTTTTATCAAACTCGGAATTTCAACCACATATTTAATTCTAATTAATATTATTTAGATGACAGAATTTTATAGTACTTAAACTGAAATAGCACTTTAGAGGAAAAATCTAACCCCACCCCTCCACCAAAAGTAACCTTAAATGAATTTTTACGGAGAAATATTTCAAATAAAAATTGTAGCTCTTTGTATGTGTAGTTGATATACAAAGTTTCTAGAAAATTATCGGGGTCACGTTTAAGATAATTGCAAAAAAGTATAAAAAAATCAACTAGTAAAGTGGTACTTCCAGTTGAGGAATTTTGACAGATAACCCATTGTCGGATCCCATGGTGATATCTAAACGGAATATCAAGTTTCCACTTTCCACGATTTTTCGTTTTTGAGCTATGCTGTTCACATACTCACACAGACCATTTTCTAAAAAACATTTTTTTGGACTCAGGGGACTTCAAAACGGATATTTCCGGTAAAACTCGATATCGAAAATTTGGCACGAATACAATACTTCCTCTTACTAGGAGTAACAGGAAATAAAAATTCAGAAAGTCGCACTTCCAGATGCAAGAAGGTGATTTCTATTGTAGGCGTGTGGCACGTTCTAAATCGCCGTTTACTTCTAGCCTTCGCTACCATGGTATTAGTTCCCCACTTTTTCTAACAATGCTGGGTAAACAACGTTTTTTGCCATCAAAAGAATCGAAACCTGAATTCTTGCATCTAAGGTGAATCATTATATAACTATAATTCTTCAAATATAGTTCATCGAATACTACTTGCGGTACGCAAGCCATTGAATTGCTGGATTAAAGGATTCTTTGACTGAAATAATTAAAAAAATATATTAATCTATATACATGCATCGATTTGAAGAGTTTGAGCCAGTACATCCTGAAAATATACCACCGCTAATTACAAACACTACTGAAGATCCAAAGTAATCAGAAAGAATTGTTGTGGTTGGTTGGTTCCACAGAGCTGGAAAGCATCAGAGACATTTTCCGTGATAGCCTGCTTCGTTTTGTGGACATCGACCGGTTTCGGGCGTTCGCCCATCTTCAGGGTGCGTTTTTCAGACAGTGTGACAACACAGACTTGCACAGAGCAAATTCAGTTTTACACACTGACTGGTGTTTTTAACTGTATTTAAAACTAAACTC
>JAAEAF010002201.1:0-26186 GCA_011037195.1 Triatoma infestans
TTTTTCTTTCTAAACTAGCTACTGCAACTAGTTTTAAGTGGGTTCGTATAGATAAAATACTCTAAACTTCAATAAACAAAACACCAATTTATTGCTATACACAATAAATTATTAAATACAACGCTTAATAATAATTATTTCACAGTTTAAACCACAAAAGTTCACTTGTTCACTTTTGTACACTTTTCACAAACTAATAACTTCGTTTGTAACTGGAAACTCTCTCAACTCTCTGTGGTCCCTCTATTTATACCGGTAGCGAACCTTCCAGAATGTTCTCTAATATTCCAGAAAACTAGAGCGCTGCCAGCGCTTCCTGCGGCCACTAAGAGAACCTTAGGTACCTCCCTTCTCTCCTAGATGGCACCACTTGCTGCGTTACACTGCTCCCCTCTCAGATCTGTTCGCCCCGAACAGAAACATCGCTGGTGACGTAAGGCAGTAACCGGTCCAGATGTACGACTTTCATTTTGGATCTCGGCGTCCGTTGGATTCGGTACACCAGGTCGTTGAGCCTTGTTATGATCGTGTATGGTCCTTCCCAATTGTTTTGGAGTTTTGGGGACCTTCATTTCTTCCGTACCGGATTATAAAGCCATACCTTCTCGCCTTCCTGGAAGGTCCTTCCGCTGACCCGTAGATCGTACCGCGTTTTCATCTGGTCACTTTCTAACACCATCTTGTCGCGCACCTATCCATGGATGGTCCTCAATCTGTGGCGAAGCTCTTCTGCATAGTTGTCCACGTCCGTTTCCTCCTCTTCTGGACTGCCAAATATAAGGTCACTGGGTAGCCGAAGTTCTCTTCCAAGTACAACGCTGGCAGGTGTGCGGCCCGTGGTCTCGTGAACAGCCGAACGGTACGCCATCATTATTAGAGGTATGTGTTCGTCCCAGTCGTCCTGGCGTTCATTCACCAAAATCCTTAAATGGCTTCCTAGAGTCTTGATAAATCGCTCCACCATGCCGTCAGACTGAGGGTGAAGCGGCGTTGTCCTCGTCTTCCTGATGCCAAGAATCCCGCAGACCGCCTTGAACACCTGTGACTCAAAGTTTCTCCCTTGATCGGAATGTAATTCCAGCGGAATCCCGAAACGGCTGAACAGGTTATTCACTAGAGCTTCGGCCACAGCTGATGCGTCCTGGGTTGGCAAAGCATACGCCTCCGTCCACTTGCTAAAGTAGCCCGCCGCAACTAGTATATAGCGATTTCCCCTTTTAGTTTTTGGGAACGGGCCGGCTATATCGATAGCTATTCTTTCGAACGGTGCTCCAACATTGTACTGCCTCATAGCGCCACGGGTTCTACTTCTGGGTCCTTTGCTCGCTACACATTCCGTGCATCGCCGGCACCAATCTTCAACATCCTGGTGGTAGCCTACCCAATAGAACCGCTGCCTCAACTTTTCCAATGTCTTCTTTACTCCGAAATGGCCGCCAGTAATGCCTCCGTGCACTTCTGCCAACACTTCTTCCCTCTTCGATGCAGGTAGAATTACCTGATTCCTTTTGTCTTTGCCATCTGCGCTTTCCCAGATCCGAAGCAATACGCCATCTTTAACGGTAAGCGAATCCCATTGCGCGCAGTAGCATTTCACATCCCGACTGCTAGGTGCAATGTCTTTCCAGTCCGGTCTTGACCCACATTCTTTAAACGTGAGCACTGGTCCGATGTCCTCATCTTTAAGTTGTTCTTCCCTAATCACTTCAGGGCTCCATTCTTCTAGTGGTAAGACCGTAGTTCTTTTGCATTGTCCCTGCTCCTTCAGTTCTATCTTGCTACAGTGCTTGCAATCCGTATTGCAAGGCCGTCTTGAATGAGCGTCAGCATTGCCATGGAGTCTTCCCTTCCGGTGAATGATCTTGAATTGGTATTCCTGCAATCTCTCTATCCAGCGAGCTACTTGTCCTTCTGGGTTCTTGAAATTTAAGAGCCAAGTCAATGAAGCATGATCTGTCCGCAATAGGAAGGGCTGTCCATACAAGTATTTATGGAAATGTTCCAGTGTCTTCACGATTGCCAGAAGCTCTTTCCTAGTGACACACTAACTCTTTTCAGCCTTAGAGAGAGTTTTAGAGAAGTACGCAATGACTCGTTCTTCACCATCCTGTACCTGGGAAAGTACACCCCCTATTCCAACTGCGCTGGCATCTGTGTCTACTATGAATTCACAACCAACTCTCGGATATGCCAAGATTGGGGACGTCAATAAGGCTTTCTTGAGTCGATCGAATGCTTCATGGCATTTAGGTGTCCATTCAAAAGGTTGCTTATTTTCAGTCAACCGATGTAGGACAAATCTCCTGTAGTAAGTACACAGCCCCAGGAAACTTCTGATTTCACGTTTATCTTTCGGGACTGGCCACGCACTCACGGCTTCAATCTTCTCAGGATCGGTCTTCACTCCTTCCGCGGCAACAATATGTCCCAGGTATTTCACCTCCTTGCCAAACAGTTGGCATTTCTTCAGGCTAAGCTTCAAGCCAACGCTGGACAATTTTTTTAAGACCTCTTCTAAATGCCTGAGGTGTTCCTTCAAGGTCTTGCTAAAGATGACAACGTCGTCTAGGTAAATCAGGCAGTTCCGCCAATGTAACCCTCTCAGAGTTGTCTCCATCAGCCTCTCGAAAGTAGCCGAGGCATTGCAGAGTCCGAATGGCATTACGTTGAACTGCCATAGTCCTGTACCTGTGGAAAAAGCTGTCTTCTCGCGATCCTCTGGATGTACCTCCACTTGCTAGTACCCGCTCTTTAAGTCCAAAGTCGAGAACCATTTGGCCTCCGCTAAGGTGTCCAGAGTGTCGTCTATTCGTGGCAACGGGTAGCTGTCCTTCTTCGTGATGCATTAAGCTTGCGGTAGTCAACACAGAATCTTGTCGATCCGTCCTTCTTCTTGACCAACACAACGGGAGAAGCCCAAGGGCTGCTGGAGGGTTCGATAACGCCTTGTGTCTTCATGTCGTCTAACATCTGGTCGACTTCCTGTTGTTTGGCCAGGGGAATCCTTCGTGGTGGTTGCTTAATGGGTGGATGATCGCCCGTTGATTCGGTGTTGCACCGTCTTCGTCCTTCCAAGATCTTTGTCGCTGCAAGAAAACACATGTTGGAACTTCCGTAGCAGCTCTTCGGCCGGTTTCCTGTCCTCAGGTTTCAAATCGGCGACTGCACTTTTTATGAACTCGTTCATTGCTCTGGATTTTGGTGCAGGTTGCCTCTCGGCTAGATCTGCGCTAAAAGTCTCGGAACCGGTTATCATCTTGACCTCTTCACACCTGCCTATGATCGTTCCCTTCTTCAGCTTGTGGACGAAATCCTTAGTATTCAAAAGTCTAGCCGGTATTTTATTAGTTTTAGCTGAGATAAGCGTCCGTCCTACGAGAATGCCGTTGTCGAGTTGCGGAGCCGGCTATAACACTCCCAGTAACCCTCCTAGTTTTTCCTCCAATGCGACGGCGGCTATGGGTTCACTCCGTGGCGGTAGGATAAGGTCTTCCGAAAGCATCACTTGCCTTACCACTCCATCATCTTCTTTATACATCTTTAGAACGGTCTCCTCGTTCCCTATTCGCATAGATCTCTCATCAAAATTCAGGACGACTTTATGGGCCTTCATAAAATCCATCTCCAGTATGACTGGATCCTCAATATCTGCCACAAAAACATGATGGGGGATCTTCTTACTACCCACCTCGATGGTGACCTGGGTTTCTCCCACGACATCCATGCTCTCCCCATTGGCCGTCATGATTAGATATCCTCTCGACGGAGTTCTTAAATTCCACTTCGGTAGGAAACCTTTCCTGACGATAGTGTGGGTGGCTCCGGTGTCTAGGACCATCTGGCAGGCTTTACCCACAACCTTTCCTTCCAGTAATAGGCCATTGTCGTCGCATTTCAGCCGTGAAACCTTTAACTGTGATGGGGCATAAGAGAGACGAGCCGGCTTCCGCCCCTCAAAGCCGGCTACTCGTAGTTTTCCTGATTATCTTCGCCCTTTTGCTGTTTCTTGGTAGGAGGGCGTTTGCACTCTCTTGAAATGTCCAAATTCCTGGCAGAAAATCTATAAAACATTTCATAGATTGTTTGGTATTTGCGTTGGAGGGCAACAATTCCCGAACCAGACCCTCTACAAACCGCTCCACAATGTCTTTAATTTTCCCCTTCACTTGACTAGCACTTGGAGCGACAGATGGCTTCACATAAGTCTGCCTTACTCGAACTGGTTCCTTTTGGATGCTCTTTTTTACAGCCTCAAATTCTAAAGCTCTTGCCAGCGCCTCCCCGATCGTCCTTGATCTGGCCAACTTGATAGCCTGTTTTAATTCGGGGTCCTTCAGGCCGTCGGCGAAGGCATCCGCAGCAAATCCCTCCAAAAGATTGTCATCCAGGTCGGGGAACGCCATTCTCACCAAGCGGGAGATGTCGGCACTAAATTGTTGGAGTGTTTCTCCCGGGTGTTGGCGTCGTGTTTTGAACTGCGTCCTGTACAGCTCCTGCATATGCTTGTCGCCGAACCCCCTCTCCATGAGTTCGCACAAATGGGCAAAATCTACTCGGTGAACCTTCGGAATGCTCTGGAGGATGTCCAGCGCTTCACCCCGCAACGAGATAATCAGTGATGTTGCTTTCTCTTTTTCGCTCCATCCATTTGCGGAAGCGGCAGCATTAAATTGTAGCAAATAGTTTGCCCACGATGATGCTCCATCATAGGTTGGCGGCTTAATTTGCGCGAGAGCTCTGAACGCCACTCGGGGGCCTTCATTTTCCTGTATGTCTGCCGTTGGAGTGGCTCCAACTCCAACCTTGGGCAAGCCATCTCTGTGCTTTCCAGCCGGCGTCTTACGTACTGCTCTACCTCGCCTATCTTCCTCTCCATTTCGGATTTTAACTCCTCTTGGACATGGTCTATTTCTTCTTGGACCTTATTTATTTCCTTTTTTATTTCTGCTCTTATTTCATCCTGGTTCCTCTCTATTTTGTTTTTTATTTCATCCTGGCCCCTATTTATTTCGTTCAACAATGTCATCATTTCCTCCATTTTCCGCGTTTGACTTCTGGTACTTATGGGCATACAATAAAACGGATACTAAACTGTTACCTGTTTAGAGATTTTATCCCACTTCTGACACCAAATGTAACGTTTTTCTTTCTAAACTAGCTACTGCAACTAGTTTTAAGTGGGTTCGTATAGGTAAAATACTCTAAACTTCAATAAAGAAAACACCAATTTATTGCGATACACAATAAATTATTAAATACAACGCTTAATAATAATTATTTCATAGTTTAAACCACAAAAGTTCACTTTGTTCACTTTGGTACACTTTTCACAAACTAATAACTTCGTTTGTAACTGGGAACTCTCTCAACTCTCTGTGGTCCCTCTATTTATACCGGTAGCGAACCTTCCAGAAAGTTCTCTATTATTCCAGAAAAAGCTAGAGCGCCGCCAGCGCTTCCTACGGCCACTAAGAGAACCTTAGGTACCTGTCTTCTCTCCTAGATGGCACCACTTGCTGCGTTACAATATGTTGAGACATAATCTTGAACTGCAGCAATGAACTCATTTCATCACCCTATAAATGCTAATTATACCAATATAAAACTATATATTTTATAACTTTCTCTTATTACATAATTACTATTTATTATAAAAATAAATTATTAAATTAATTTAGCTTGAAATACAATTAAACATACAAAATAACTTGCGATGTCTGAAAACAAAACTAGCGCATTCTATTTACCCCCACATTAAACATCAATTTTTTTTAATTCATTGTAAGAAACATAAAAACAAGACATCTAGAACAATGAGATTGTAATAATTATGACAGTTATATCAGTTATCGTTGTCCCATTTTAAGTATTACCGGTTATGAACAAGATTTAAAAAAAAAAAAAAAAGAAAATAAAAAATTAAAAAATATGTCCTTATAATAAATAATTGAAGTGTGTTTATTACCTTTTCAATATTAACCAAGCAATTTTCAAATGTCTAAAAAAACAACGTATTCTACGCATGATGCAACTGTCATATGACAGATACCGCCTGAGTTTTTTTTTCCAGGTTTTTCGCGATTTTGTTGAAAACGGTTCTAATGATTTTTCTTTACAGTCCGCTAATTAAATACATACATATTTTCTACTCTCACTTTTATGTGATATGTTACCCCAGGAAAATTGATTTTTGGAGGGTACTCATGGGGGGAACGGTGATCAAGTTTTCCCTCTAACGTGCTATTTCAAAATACTTTAGTTTCCACTAAGTATTTATTACAGACGAGAAATAAGTTTTCGCAATTTTCATGCAAAACAGCTCAAACGATTTGTTTTTAAAACATGAAATGCTATAACTGCAGATATACCTGCACATATACTTGCTATAACGGCACATATACCTGCTATAACTGCACATATACTTGCTATAACTGCAGATATACCTGCACATATACTTGCTATAACGGCACATATACTTGCTATAACGGCACATATACCTGCTATTACTGCACATATACCTGCTATTACTGCACATATACCTGCTATTACTGCACATATACCTGCTATTACTGCACATATACTTGCTATAACGGCACATATACCTGCTATTACTGCACATATACTTGCTATACCTCCACATATACTTGCTATAACTGCAGATATACCTGCACATATACCTGCTATTACTGCACATATACCTATCATTTTTATTGGAAACATCTTTCCAGAAAAATTTATTTTAGGGGCATTCTGTGGGAAATTTATGACGTCAGATTTCAATTATTGTTGGCGATTGATCAAGAGGCCCGACTATGAACTACAATGTAGTCATAATGATAAGCTTGCTCTGTATCTAGGAACCCTTATATATATCCCACTATCTCTATATTTATGTTAACAGGGCAACTAAATTTGATATGACTCCCTGACCTAATCCAGGCATTATGTAGTTAAAGTTAAAGCCATTCGAATTTAAAACAATGATATTCATGGAGATTCTCAGACTGATATTTAAGCATAAATCAAGCTAACACTGTTGAGTCAATTAATCTTATATCGGTAGTAAATATAAAATGACTTTTATGAAACCTAACTGTTGAATGTTACATTTACGTTTGCATTTCCAACAAGCAATAGGGAAAATTCCCTGTAGGCAGCCCAACCTATGCGTTTTCAAAAATATCGTACTGTATCATTATCGCATAGCAAAACCAAAACATATTCTGAAAATAAAATTCACTGAGTGTTCCCTCTACAGCAGGCCTGCTAACCTAACACTGTAGAACAAAAAAAGAAATTATCAATAAACATCACACGTATTTCATATTGACCACCCCTCCCCACACACACAGCAAGGAAAATAATAGTTCTAGAAAAATGGTTTTTCTTATTAAAAACCTCTTGGCTTTTGAACTGAAATATAATTTTATTTCCGGTCACGTATTTCATGAAAACTTTATTCGTTTTATTTTACTTTTTACTACTGGAACCTGCTACCTAAATAATAATTGTTAGCAATATGATTACCTAGGAGAGCAGCTATTGCCACCAACCAGACAGCCACGCGTAACGTCCAGTTGCCCATCAGATCCTCACACGGATTGAACGCATCCGGTTCTGGTATACATTCCACTTTTCTGAAATCTTTCGACAGGTTGCCACATTCAGCGGTCATTCTTTTTCCAGGTTCCAGTGTCACTCCTGTTATTAATATGTCCAATTTTAGTAATATAAGCAAGCGCACACTTTTTAGCAATTGTTCAATCATTAAGGCTAAAATGAAAATCAAATATAAAAGTATCTGTTGACCGTTGATGAATTATGTTATGAAGAAATTTGGTGAGGATCGGTCAAGAAAGAAATATTCATCATCGTTTCATTCACCAAATTTCTTCATAACATGAAAATTAAACTTAATTTACGAGGATCGGATTTAGATCAGCTGATCTGGATCAATTTCTCACTGCCATGTAAATCGATAAGGAAATTAATGAAATGAGTAATTTATTAAGGCGTATGTGCACACTCTATGAGACAATTAAGGAATGTTAATTACCAAGCAAGTTGAATAACTTGCCAATCTCCGTCTAATTAGCCAGTTCATAACCCCTTCTAAACTTCAAATAGATACTGATCGAAAAATAAGGAAATTACATTATATGGTGTACATTAATAGATTTTTGACACTAACGGCACTTGAGCGCATAAGTGCGTACATAATTGGTGGAACATACCTTCTTGATGGAACGTACCATCCGGATAGTAATGGGGACTGACGTCCGGTTGAGGTGGACCTTGCCAGCTTCTGCGAAGTCGACGGCTACATTTGTTTTGCATCATCCTCAGGAATTCCTAAAAATTCCACAAAAACATAGCCTAGAGAACTGTTATCAAAGTTATAGTAAGAAGGTTATAAATTGATTATCGTAAAAAGGGTTTAAAATATGGACTGACATCCTTCCATGTGTAATGGATCGATTTAGACCGAGTCATTCTTAAGAATATCACTTCCCACCTCAAGTTCACTGCATTTCTTCATCAACCTCGTAGAGGGCATCTAAGGAGAGCATCTGGGTACTGGAAGGAGAATTTAAAGAAAGTAGGGGCTAGTCCAGCGCCTGTATTAAAAGAATGCCTGAATCTCATTCGATGAACATTCAGTCACCGTCAACCGTTAACGTTCAACGTACTTCATTCTCACACCATAACTCGCCAGTCAGTATTAAGTGTAAAGTCCTTGCAATGTTTATTATTTGCACATAATACAAACAGTATTCAATTAAGCTGAACTTAACTCAAACTAAGTATTGTCCCAAAACCCCCCTAAACATTCACAACACATGTTACAAGTATTCGGGGCAGGCCAAATTTCAGAGCAAGCCAAATTCAGCTTCATGCCTCTTGATATTAAGTTTCCGTTAAAATCCATAAACCGGAAGTGTGCAAATTTATTAAATTTTTTCGATTTTTTTTTTCCATGATTTTTCTTTAAATTTCGCCTATTAATTATACACAAAATGCCATTAATTTTTATTTAAAGCCTTTTCTCCGGAAAATTGATTTTTTTGGGGTTTCCTGGAGGAGTTGTTTTTGGGTTGTCCTTGGGGAGCTGTATTTGGGGTGTCCTAGGGGAATTGTTTTTGGGGTATCCTAGGGGAGTTGTTTTTGGGAATTCTAGGGGAGTTGTTTTTGGGTGTCCTAGGGGAGTTGTATTTGAGGTGTCCTAGAGAAGTTGTCTGGGGTGCCCTAGGGGAGTTGTTTTCTCTCTGAAGTGCCACTTCGTTACATTTACATAACATCAAGGTATATTAAATGCTAGAACTTCAAGTTTCTAGGAATTAGAGCAAATGGAAGTGCTGATTAGGGTTTTCGAACTTTTTTTTTTAATTTTCTCGAAAACTGTTTCAACGGTTTTCTTCAAGCTGACTGTACACGTAAAATATATCACTTTTATTTGAAATATTTTTCTGGAATAATTGATTTTAAGAGGTTGTGTTTTACTGCGAACACGCGCTGTCACACAAATTAATTATATATATATACCTGAAGTATTAAAAGGAGCATCTGTAATCCTAACCGCTTATAAAACATAATTAAAAACTATTTCTGAATTCAGTAATTATGTACTGGGTGAGAAATGTCAATCAATCATTCATTATAATCATTGTTTGATTTTAATAGCCGAGGATAGTGTCAGTGTAACACAATTTAATAAGATAATATAGTGGGCTGACTGATTGTGGAAGTGGTGGGCGAGCCGGCTGTTGGGCAGGTTTGCTGCAGCATCACCAGAGAGAGGCTTGGCTATAATTAGAGAACTAACATCGTCTGTCCTATAATCACCTGGATACCTGGTTCATGTTATCGGGAAATACGGTCATAGAACCCATCTACAGTGATTTAGCCGCCAGGGAAATTCTAGTGAACTCTATGGACAAACTTAATTAGTGGCCCCATCAAGGTCTATGTGATTGAATTTCATCTGTTTCACACCGGAAAGCTATAACCTGTTGAATGAAATGAACAAAAATATCTCTTCCTGATACCGATACATATAATGACAAATTCCAAGAATGAATAACCAAGTGGTGAGAGGACCCTACCAACTGAAGAAAATAGAGAATGATTAGATTGGAGAGAGCTCCAACACGTTTGAATTTGAACGTCTCAGTTTCCCTGAACCATCTACAAACAATTGTTACAGAAAAATGTTATGAATAAAAGTGATAGGTTTATATATGCGCAGTTAATTGGCCAAGCTTAAAGGAAATCGTTTTAGTCGTTTTCACGCTGGAAAGAAATTATTTGAATCGTTCCGGTATCGGGTTCTGAATCAGTGGGTATTTAGATGACGTTCATTAAAAAATATTACTGTTGGTGATTATGTTTTGTTATGCTTTTGTGCTATGGAAATTACTTTTTGACAATATTACTGTATATTGATTATTCAATTATGGAGTTATTGACAGCGTATTAAAAACTCTACAAGGAATTTACTCCCACCATTCCACCATCTCTAACTCTAGTATTAACCCGGTTTGCTTTAATTATGGTTTGAGTTTATAAAGTTAGAATCATGCCACTTGTTCATTCAGCATGCTCACAACTCAGTTTAATACTTAATTGTCCTGTAATATCCAAAAAATGTTTAATTTAATTTTAAATAATAAAAATTTTCATTTAATTTTAGTGGAACGACTTTATTTAAATATAAATATTCAAATGAAATCGTTCCAATGAACAGAAACCGCACCAGAAGTCCCATCACTAGCATCATAATCACAACTGACATTTCCGTCAACAGGAAGTGCGGCTTTCCTAAAACAAAAATTTCGCACTACTAACTGAACCCAGGTGGAGTACTAGATCACTTTTAAATGAACCAGTTTTTCAGGAAAAATTATTTTTAGAAGATTCTGAGGGAAGGTTGTAAGGAAGGTTATGATTTCCACCAAAATTGCCACTTTTGGGCAATATACAATTTGACCAACTATCTAATGTTAGAAGGTCCTTTTGAATGAACGGCTGAAAATCAGAGTTTATTAGTTAACTGGAAATAACGATTTCTCTTTAAACTTCAAGCGCTAATGGCGCTTATAAATATAAACCTACCTATTATTATTTGAAACCCAGGTAGATGTGTGATTCACGAGAGAATTTTACATTACTATTAATTGAACAAAATAAGTATTGTATTAACAACTTTCCATTATCTAATTTATTTCAATCACTAGTAACTTAAAACATAACATCTTAAACTTTCATCGCTGCTCAACTTGGCATGAATACAAAGTTTGGATCATATTACATAGCACCGTATAAATGAACATTACATAAACAAACTTTCTAATTCGCTTACAATAGCTCAGATTGACTAGCTCTTAAGACCCACGAAGAGATTAACTGGATAGGCTGAGATATAAGACACTAAGGCATAGTTTGCTATACATATAAAAATTGTCCATATAAAGTTTTCATAGGTCATGAAACCCGCGTCATTAAATATTACTAAGCTCCATGGCGCCTGCTAAGATCATTAAAAGCAGAATTATACTAATTGATTACTTACATGATGTTTGGCATATCGGGCTGGATCGTGGCGCCCAGGAAAATGGAAAGCACAACAATGATAGGCGTACGTTAAAGAAACTTTTCTTATGTACTGAAACAAAAATGGAAACAACTGATTTATTATAACAATACTCAATATACAAACAATATTATTAACTTAGCTGAAATCAATGGTTGTTGTTATTCATTACTTTCTCTTACTCCCAGTTAGAGATAGTATTGAACTTCAAGAACGTATCACATTTTCGAGACTGAGTTTACACCGGGTATATAAGATTTGAGGTCCCCAAGTCCAAAAAAATGGCTTTTAGAAAATGGTCTGTGGTGTGACTGTGAGTCCGTGTTTTTTCCTTTCCCTAGTACACCTAATATAAAGGAGAATTTATTTTCCACACGCTCCCTGATACATGATACATATGTTGCTACTGCAAATTACATTAAATGATTTTGTCTAAATAACAGTTTACATTGTAAACAAATTATACTGAATTTAAAACTACAAATAATTAAAAAAAAACCACACTACAATTAATATTGTGCATGGAAAATGGAAATAATTAAGTTCTCTAATACTAAACAGAATGTAGGTATCTTTCTGAAAATTTAACTCCAAATCAAGTTTAAAGCAACTCGTTGATGTACATACGGTGATTTGATTTTCTTCACATTAACATTAACATAGATATAACAAGTACTATATTAAAGTGGCAATTTGAAAGGACAGCGCCACCCAACACCCCTCTCACAATCTACAAAAATAAAACAAAAAGAATCACACGCCTGTTTCTCATTGAAGATAATACATCAATGAAATTGACAAATTTCAGTCAAAATTTACATTTTTTTTTTAAATGTTGAGTTGGTTTCTAACAGAAATATAGAGGGGTGGGAGTTACATGTTGGTAGGCACACCTGGCTCACCTAGTCATTGCAATATAGTTCCATTCAGGTCCTTGAGACAGCAGTAACGACACTGAACCAACTGCACATAACTATGGAAATTTAACGCCACAAATTCCAAGAAACTCTCAAAAATCAATTTTGCTGGAAAAATGTCTCAAATAAAACTATGTGCCAAATATATAAAGTTTACAGGAAATCGTTGGAATCATTTTCGGCATAAAAATGAAAAATTGATAGAAATAACGTTCATTAAATTCGCCCTTCCGGAAAATGGACTTTATCCAAAAACTCAGTGTCAGATACAGTGACGGTACCTAAACCGAATATTAAATTGGAACTTAATGCGATTTTTTTTTCTCACTCAGAGTACCTGATTACTGGTATGATATTTCCGGTGAAACCTCAATTTCGCAAATTTGACACGATCACAATACTTCCTCTTACTAGTAATAAGATAAACAAACTAAATAAACAACAGACAGAAGAATCGATGACCGAGAAGTTGAGTTCCCATCATTAGAAAGTTGGGGAAAATTGAGGGAACTAACCATCTCTTTAATTTGACACAATGACAGAGCTTTAACTTGATAAACGACCCAGCTGATAAGTGGGAACGTTACTGGCATGGTAGGGTCAGGCAGTAGGGCACATTGTTAAGATTGCCGAATGAAGATGATCATGAAAATAATACTGGATGGAGAGAGATGGCCAACACTACTAAAAAAAATTGTTGATTCAAACCATATATTTTCCATATAGAGATTCTATTGCAAGTTTAGATTGTTTTATATTTTTATGTTTTACTTAGGTTTTCGTGTTGAAACAATCGCGGCAGTGATTTGCTATATAAATCGACCTTTCGCCATTATTGGAATAGGCTTCTTCAGGGTAGTGTCGCCTTGAAGGCCAAAGCAAACATGTATTTTCAAGAAGTATTGCTTTGTCATTCAAGCGACACTACCCTGAAGAAGTCAATTTCAATATGGACAGAACATCAGTTTTCAGCAAACTACTGACGCGTCAACCCGAAAACCTAAGTGTTTTTCATGAAAATGGCTGCGGCAGGGGATAAAAGAATGTAATTCTTGTTAATTGTAACGGAGTTCCAGTGTCAATAATTTCCCCAAGGTTGCCATTCTTCTTGGGTACCAGGTGTATAGAAACTGCCCAGACCTTATCCAAGGACGACATATTACTTGACTGACCAGAATTTGAAAGTAATCACTTACCAGTTTCAGCTTGTCTGGTTAGTGTCATCTAGTATACGTACAATGCAAATCTGGACCAGTTGTTTCTATGGTATGTGTGGATAACATACCACGATTTGTTACAACGTAAACAACATACAACATAAACGTGCGATTTGTTTCCGTGCTGGAAATTTAATTAGTGATTGAGGCTTAGTAATGTGAGTGTAAGTGATATATAATTTTTCATATTTGTCGTTGTTATTGAAACCCACGGTGCTAAACTAGGAGCATGGTTAAGTTTCGAGTGTACCGATCTCAGATAGTTTGTGTGTAAGGGCTTAAGTGTGCACTGATTATAAAATTATTAAAATATCTTAAATTATAAAATGAAACTCTGCACATATTACTTTCCCTTACTGCTAGTAAGGGGAAGTATTGCGTTGGTGTCAAATTTTAGAAATTGAGTTCTTACCGGAAATACATGTTTTGAGGTCCCCTAAGTACGAAAAACAATGTTTTTAGCAAATGTTCTCTGGTGTGTGTGTGTGGGTACAAAAGACTTCAAAAAGGAAAAATCGCAGAAAGCTAAAACTGGTATTCCGTTTAGGTACGACCACTGTATTGGACACGAAGGTTTCGGACAAAATCCATCAAACGGAAGTGCAACTCTATTGAATGGTTTTTCAGTTCTTCGCGATTTTTCCAAAAACAGCTCCAACGATTTGCTTTGAACACATTCAATTCTATCGACACATAAATACCTATCACTATTATTTAAAACATTTTCCCGGAATATCCCCTGTTTTTAGGGGAGATTCTGAGGAAACGTTAGCGTTATGCTTTTCTCTAAAGTGCATCGCTTCAGTAAAATGTATTGTACTAATAATACCTATTGGAAGTTTTTCTAGAATTCCGAATTTGAAGTAAATTTGTTAACTGGAAGTGCGACTTTATAGCTTTTTTGAAATTTTCTCGAAAATGGCGGACAACGACTTCCTTTAAACTTTGAGCTCTAACTGCGTCTATGGACGTTTACTTGAAAGATTTTTCCGCAAAAATTCATTTTGGAGAGTTCTGCAGAATTTGTGGCGTTAAATTTCAGATGTTATTTATGTTTCTTCAATGCTATTAACGCTGTCTTCTGGACTGCAATATAACTAACTACATTGAAATGTCTACCGGAACTAAGGGTGCCTACCAGCATGTAACCTCACGCTTCCATAATTATTCAAGATTACTGTAGAGGTGAAAAAACACAACACTAATCATATTCTAAAAACCGTATTACCACATTCATGGGGCTCCCTCCTTAAAACGTATTTCCGTTGAAAATTTAACTACCAACAGTGAGAGAGAAGAAAAATATACTCAATTGTTTTTATGATTAATTATTGTTTGTGTGAACTTAATGGCCGTTACTATTTACCATTGTTTGGTATTTCTGAATTGTGATCCATATTCTATTTGTGGGCAGCAACCCTTTCGGAATTTAATGTGCACAGTTCTCTCCGGCGAGGTGTGATTTTCCCACAGTTCTGTGTTGTTTGTAATGGCAGACCCATTAACCATTATTACTAACAGCTGGGAAATGAACCCACGAGTAGGTTCGTATTATATAGGTTTTTTCAAATGAGTGACGTTCCAAGTAAATTCAAATTACCAAATTACTGCTGACCATAAGTTCCAAATACATTCCGTAGATAGCACTACATTACATCTTGCAAACAACTGTTCAATTGCCAATCGTCAAATTTTAATCGAATTTATTACAATAATGTTAATGTAATTAAAGACTATATTACATTCTCGCATTACAGTAAGAGAAATATGCAGATCAGATTTTCGAAGCTTAATTTGCTCCGCACATTCATGTTTTTTGTTCCATTAAGGATTAAAAAATCTGATGTGAAACACTCACACGACTTTCTCTTAGCCCAGTGGCGGCTTTGGTAATCGCGATTGCGCGACTGAATTTTCCCCAGCTAGATATTTAATTTTTTCCCCAGCTATTGGAAAAAATTAAATAAAAAAGAACTAATTTCCATATTTTTTTATTTTATTTCAATATAAAAAAACTATTTTCATTTTTCTATCAGTTACGAACATTAAGTCACAGTAGAAATTGTATATATTGGCCTGATTATTAAAATAATCAAAAATTAAATAAATTAATTTAATTGTCAAATCTGAGAATCAGACACAAAAGAATAGGAACGTATATCAGTATAGGAGCTCCTTAAACATGTTCGTATAAGAATGAATTGTATGTGTATCAGGAGATCTATAAAAACGTAGGAAGTTGGAGGTTCACAGTTGGGCGTCGCGCTGGAGAATTTAATATATATATATAAATTACTGTGATATAAACGGGTTAATTGTTAATACCCTTAAGACTAAAATAGTTTATTTTTCGAATCGAACTCGTCCTAAAAAATTCCGTAAAGTTCTCTTTCTTCAGAAACCAATTGACATTGTCTCTTCCTTCAAATATTTGGGTGTCCTCTTTTCATCAACTGGGAAATTTTCTCAGGCCTCGAAACATTTTGTATCAATGGGTAGGGTGGCTTTTAATAAGGTGAAGGGTATTTTGGTTAACTCGTTGGCCATGAATCATGAGTCCCGGAAAAAATTACTTAACTCAGTAATCAAACCAACCATGCTATTCTCGTCGGAAATCTGGGCTTATAACTACTTGGACGAGTTGGAATCCGTACAACTGCAGTGCATCAAAAGCTTATATAATCTGCCCAGAAATGTTCCTAACTCCTTTGTTAGATTGGAATTCGGCTTAACACCGGTTAAAACCAGTCTTTAAGGCCATGTTTTCTCTTTTGATTAAACTGCTTGAAATGGATGAGTCCCGTTTGCCGCGAATACTTTATAACGCTCTATATAGAACAAGGGTTAGACCTGAAAAAAATAAATCTCACAACTTCATTTCCTTTATACAATCCATGTTAAATTCTTTGGGTAGTTTAGAACGTTTCAACTCATGATGTTTCTGTATTGAAGAAGGAAAAAAATAACATAATTGAAAAATGTAAGAATAAAATTATCTGTGAGGATATAAACAATGTGCTGAATAGTAAATACAGCCCTATGTATAGATTGGTCAGTAATTTTGGATCGGGTGAGTTTTACTTAGACAGTAATACCAGTATTAAGAAAATAAGAGTAATCAGTCAATTGAGACTAGGGAGGTTAGTGTGTACCCGGTTGTATATAAATAATTGCACCCGGTTATATAAATATTTTTACATTCTCATTAAAAAAATAAAATAAAATAAAAGTAATAAATTGCAACCAACTACTATCATACCTGAGAAATAATATTCTGTTTGGTTAATATACTTATAATACAATTCTTACCAAAATAAGTAAAGTAATTCTTTCAGTTTCAATTTTTTAAATAGTTTTCCAAGTAGGGAAAGTTCAGAGATTTATAACCTTTCTCTATAAATTTTACACTTATTATTTTCTGTTATACAAACCGTTTGTGGTAGTTTATGTTCGTTTTATGTATATAATTTACAGGATGTTCATATTATTTCATTTTATTTCTGTGCTGTTTATTATTCTTTGTTGTATACTGACCCTTTTGTATTTCTGTACACTGGCCAAACTCCTTGCTTAAGGCGTTTCGCCATAAAGCAATAAAATAAATTATTATTATTATTATATAAAAAATTTCATTGTGTTAGTGTAGAAAAGTGTATGTTCTTATTAACTTTTTTAAAATAAGAGTGGGGGCTACAAGCGCGGTGAACATTACTTACGAACGAACTTACTCGATCTTACCCGGAGTTAAAAAAGTTCTTTTTAGCAAATGGTCTGTGTGTGTGTGTGTGTGTGTGTGGGTGTTTTTAACTTTTTTATTTTTCCATCATGCTCCGCTCAAAGAGCACTAATGAAATTTACAAAATTACATAATACATAATAGTATAATATACAAAGCATTAAAACATTAAAAACCTTAAAAGTAGGTACATGGCTATAAGTATAACTGTAAATTAATTCACTCTAAACATTGGCCATTTTCTCCATCAACACTATCAGTAAATAAATATCAATTATATGGTAAATCTCTCTTGAAAGTTGCTATTATGTTTCACCTATGTTGCACTAAATAAAATTATTATTATTTTTAATTTTTTTTTGTTTAGTCTTTTAAGAAATTTAAATATATAATTAATAAATTCCATAAAATATTTAAAGAATTCAGGTTGAAGCAGTAACGACTTGCTAGGAGGCCAACCTCCTGACTGGGTAGTATACGTTTCATTAGAACTGCCCTCGAAGGAAGCAAGCAGGAACAATCCCACAGGAGATGATCCACTGTCTGAGCCGAGAGCTGATCACACGAGCAGGTCGGGGATGTGATAATATCGAATCTATGTAAATACGCTGCGGTTTTCCCATGACCCGAAAGCAACTGGGTTAGCCGATAAGTAATTCTACAGTGTTGTAGTTCAAGGCGATGATACTGAAGGGAAGAACTCCCTTGTCAATACACCGGTAACAGAATTACTCCAAAGTTGCTCCCAAGCTCCAACGCTGCGCTGATGAGCCCATAATTTAAGAGATGTCTTCGGAAGTTGTTATAACTGTTTGGTAAATCCCTAGCTTTTGAAGCTGCCTTTGCCGTTTCGTCAGCTTTTTCATTGCCAACTAAACCCACATGGGCTTTCACCCAAGGGAACGAAATAACACACTTTTGCTGCAGATTAATTTTTCTCTGATCGCCTCTATCAATAGATAGTGGTTTGTTGCATCTTGCAACGACTGTCAGTAAATATTTGAATTTTTTCTCCATGTTGAACATTTAGTTCTAACCATTCCAAAGATTTTACTATGACTAGCTGTTCCGCCTGATTGGTAGAACAGCTCGCACCAAGACGATATTTTCCCATGGTCAAAACAGTTTTTTCCCGGAACACAACAAAAGCACACCCAACGTATGTATCTTCCTTGCTGCCATCGGTGTATATTTCCAAATCACAAGTTGGTTAAAATCCTGTTTTATTAACGGGTATCTCTCAGGATGTAGCCACCTCTCGGAACGAATAGGTTTGTCCAATAATGCTCCATCTTTTCCATCAATCATTCCGCCCGCTTGGATAGCGTCCACAACCACTTCTTCGTGTATCTTAATACAGATCGGCAGAACTCCGGCGATTATGCAAGCTGCATTGTACGAAATAGTCCTATAACCCTTAATTTTCCTCAGCAGAAACAGTCTATGAACCTTTTCGATTTTTTCTTATTTTTTTTTTTTTATCTCAATGCAGCATACCATATAGGGGTTGCATAAGTCATTAATGGAGGAAGAGCACCCTTATATATAATGTCCAGTGCTTCACTTGCAAGTCCCCAATGAACCTTTGCTGCTCTAGAAGGTAGGTTGACGAATCGCCAACTCTTCTCACAGATATGCTGTACATGGAGGTCCTAACTAAACTTCCCATCCAAGATTACTACAAGGTATTTTGAGTTTTCCACCATTTCCAGTTTCTTCCCATCAAGATAAACAGCTAATTCTTCTCTTTCTGTTCTTTTCCTTCTGGACAGGTGCATTATCTTGGATTTGGTTTTGTTAAAATAAACTTTGTTATTATATGACCATCTTTCTACAACACTTAAAATCCTATTTCCTTTTACTCTGAGGTCCAAAACTGATTGCCCCGCCACCAGGATCAGCAGATCGTCAGCAAAAGCAATAACTTCACAACGACCTGGGAATGGGAGTCTCAAAAGTTCATCATACATAAGGATCCAGAAACCTGGACCGCAACAAGATCCTTGTGGGCAACCTCTTGTCACACTCACCTCCCTCGAAAAAGAATTGAGGGCTAAATTTGCGATTCTATCTGAAAAATAACTTTTTGAAAGATAGTACAGGTTTCTTGGACAGTTTTTCTTTCTTAAGCTTCTCAGAATAATAGGCCACCACGCCGCATCAAGCGCGCCCTATACGTCTAAGGAGATTAGAAGAATATCCCACTTCATATAAAGTAGTATTTTATAAATTCGGTAGCAGCTTTTAAGGCATTGACTGTTGACATCTGTGGTCTAAATCCGAACTGTCTTGTAGAGAGAGGTTCATTAGAATTCACATGATGCATGATCCGATCTATCATAAGTTTCTCCAAAACCTTGCCAGCAATAGGCAGGAGACTGATGGGTCTATACCTACTCATGTCTACTTGATTATCTTTCCCAGGTTTTGTCATTATTACTAACTGAGATTTTTTCCATATAGATGGGAAAATTCCACGTTTTAAGCATTCTGCATAAATAGAGGTGAATGTTGCTGGAAAAAGAATGAAAATTTCTATCAAAATATCTCTTGTTAACCCATCCCAGCCTGGTGCTTTATTTGGTTTCAACCTCGCTTCTTGAAAACAGTACATCATCATCTGTGTCTGCGCGGCAGACACCCAAGGCGAAGGTTAAGGCGAAAGTCAGATGCGAAAATAAACGCAGCAAACGGCGAACGTGAAGAATTTAGCTGCAAATAAATAACTAGAAAAAGGCGAGACTTACCCTCTTGATGATGGTGAATGCTGACGTTGAAGGCTTGACGCTGAAGTGATAGGCGGACTGAAGAAGCAGGAGGTGGGGATGTGTGTGAATCAGTGTGAGTGCAGGTGTGCGTATGTAAGTGTGTAGTTTGGCGAAAGAAAGATTTGAGGAGAGAGGAAGGGGGGGTTAGAGTGCTTCGTGGAAGCAGGTGAAGTGGTTGATGGTACTAGAAGAACCCAGGCGCGGAAGGTGAATAATTCTTCTCTGGTGGCGAGGAAAGAGATTCTTGCGTCTCACGGAGACAGTAAATAATCAACTTGAACGCGAAGGCGCGAATAAGGCGAATAACTGATTAAGGTGAAGTAAAGGCACTAGCACTAGAAGGAAGCGGCAAACACACGTTCACTAGGCGAGGTATAAGGAGCAAGTGAAAAAGGGCTCACGCCGTTGGCGGATGTGCCAGCGGAAATAGTGGGGAAAAGAATGGGCGTTGGAATGATGCAATCGGTAACGGGATGGAAGAAGGGAGAGAAAGGGAGGCGAAGATATTTGGGGTGAGGCAGGAAATTTGGCTTCTTAGAAACTTTAACGACAAAAAGGAAAAGCAGGCAAAAAACTAAAGAGGGGTTTTCTAAGAAGGCGCTCGGACGCGCGGGCGGAAGCGAGCGCGCGACAGAGGTACTGCGTGTGCGAACACACACACACATACACGACCCAACAATCTGTGTTCATTTCCTGATCTACTTCCAGTCTTATTTCTTTATGTAATGGCAGTTCTTGGAGCTCATCATCTTTTGGCACTAACTTTTCCATGATAACGTGAATCGTCTCTTCTAGATTAGCTGTATATCGCCCATCATCCTTAAGTACTGTTGATATACAAGTACTTGGCCGCAATTTTCCAGCTGCTACTTTATAAATGAAATTCCATGGGTTGTTAGCCGAAGTTGCACTACAAAATGTTTTCCATGACTCCAATTTAGCTTCCTTTATTTTCAGTTGATATTGCCGTTTCAGATCAAAATATAGTTTCTTTCTCCCTTCACGAAGAGGTATATTCCTGTACGTACGTTGGAACAATCTTCGCGAAGCATTAACCTTCTTACGTAATGTATTTATCTCATCATTCCACCAGCTTACTGTATTAGCATACTGTCTACTTCTTTTTGAAATTTTTGGAATTGATTTTGTGCACACACTGATGATGTTGTTGAAGATCGACTCAATATCTCTATTTAAATCTCGCGAACTGAAAATAAACTCTCTTGACCCCATTTCCTTATAGGACGTACCCATACATTTGTTCCCGAACCTAATGTGACTGATGTACCCATGGCAAGACTTACCAGATTTCAGCTTCTACAAAGGCTACAACTGCAGTTTTGGGGCAAGTGGCACAAAGAATATTTACATACACTAGAGCAAAAATCAAAATGGAAGGCATCCTCATTTCCAATTAATATTGGAGACCTAGTACTGCTGAAGGAGGAAAATCTACCACCTGGTCAGTGGCGGCTAGGACGTGTATCAGAAATTCATCCTGGTAAAGACAACATTGTAAGAGTAGTGACAGTGAAGTGCGCTGAAGGCTCCTTTAAACGGGCAGTGAATAAAATTTGTGTTTTACCCCAAGAGTGTTGTCAAGGGGTTAATTAAAAATAAATAAAAACAAAAAAACGCACTTGTATTTGTTTAATAATTCTTAATTATCTGAATTTGTTTATGTTCTAAATGTTGATTTAATTATTAAATGATTGTTTGTTTTGTTAATTTAAATAATTGTTTTATTTAATTCTTTCAAATCTGATTAACTTCATTCTTATTCTAATAGGATTCTATACATACTAAATTTTACCAAATGATCCTAAGATTTAAATAATATTGTTTTGTGAATATTATTTTTAGGAAACTAAATTTACTGCTGCGTATAACAGATAATCCTAAGCTTGACTTTTGTTAATATTCTTTCTTTTGAAGCTTATTATTTCTATTAATGTACGTAGTATGTATTTCTTTGGTATCAAAATAACTTTAAAATTCATTTGCAACAGTTTGAAAAAAGAATTAACTGTTTTTAGAGTCATAACTATTTAAATCTATCATTTTAACTATTAACACATTACATTCATTTCAACTATTAATTTGGAAACTAAACTTATGTATACACTGCATAGGTGATTTGTATTTCAAAATTTTATTTTTAAAACTCCGAAGAGTTTTCAAGGGCGGCGGCTATGTTGGCGTTTTTATTTTTGGCATATACATCAAGTTTATTGAATCCCTCACAGCTAACGATTGAGTGACCGATCTGATTGCAATATGGGCAATTAGGTTTAGCCACTACAAACGATTTACTATTGCGCCAATGAACCGTTGTTTTTTCTGGGTTTACCTTGTTTTGTTTAAGGGTTTCTAACATATTTTGTTTTATTGTTAAAAATTCTAACAGTTCATCTAAAGTTGGAAGTTCTTCAAATTTAGATATTTTAAATTCCCATTCTTTTATGGTTTGTGAATCTACTCTATTAATAATTATAGGGACTAGTATCGCATACCAAGAATCGACCGGTTGATCTAACGATCTTAAGCAATTTAATTGGGTATGAGTTGTGCTGACAATGTTTCTAATGTTAGTGTAGGTGTCTTTGCCTGCCGCATTTAAATTTAAAAGTGTATGATTATAGATAATGCGTCGCTTATGATCATACCTTCTTTTCAGAATTTCCCATGCTACTTTGTAGTTTGCGTTAGTGGTTTCTACAGATGTAATTAACTCGTACGGTTCTCCCTTTAAAGATGATTTTAAATATTTTAAATGATCACTGTCCGATAACATTTGATTGTCTATAGTAGAATTGAAATAGTCGCAAAAACTAAACCATTCTGTAAAATTCCCATTAAACGTTTGTAATTCTATTTTAGGAAGCCTAACCACCGAATCCCCCTCAGACGGCAAAACGCTGGAAGGATGAGGCTGGTCCCGTGAACTTGGCCTTTCGATTTCATGACAGGCAGTTAATATTTTAGCCTTAGCTACAAGATTGAAATAATAAGTTTCAAAAGACTCCTGAACCTTATTAAAATTAGCTAATAAATTACTAATAACCTCTAATCTACTACATATTTCTTGTCTTTGTTCATTAGTAATTGTTTCACTTGAAATATTAGAAATTACTTTTTTAAATCTAGTTAACTGAGCTTTAATTACGCCTCTCTTAAAATGCAAAGATTTTAATTCTTTCTCCATAGTTAATTAAAGAAGAGTTCAATACATGCAACAATATTGTACAAATAATTAAAAAATTAGGAAATAAGTATAAGGAATAATGAAAGGAATAATATGTGACTCACGATACTGCTGTTGACAGTTCGGTGTTGGTTATTGATGTTGACTACTGGATTTTGATGTTGACCTCGGCTTCGGAAGGCCAAAAATTGCTGGTAGAATCCGGCCCGGAGGACCATAAAATGTTGATGTATCTTCTGAAGATCTTGCCCCGCTGGAGGGGATGTGTTTTTACACACAATACTCAGATGCTATTTATTTGGTTTGATTGGGTTTTAGTGTACTCACTATAAATTAAATTAGCAATAATATAGTTTATTTCTTTCTTTATATAAAAAGTATTAATGTTTGAATTTTGAGTTATTTATGAAGGGCGCACGAGCGAGTAGGGGTTTGTATAGAGTTTTGAATTAGAGTGGGAGTAGGGCAGACTAGCTAGCCCAGAGGGGGCTATACACAGAGGTCCTGCCCTCTACTGTATGAATCAAAAATTTCAATTAACAAGTATTTGTTACTTCTTTTTAAATAATAAAAACGCCAACAAACTCTTTCAAACAATTGTCTAAGCTACTTACATCTGACATATGATTAACTTCACCTAATAACTCTTGAAAATATTCTTGAATTAGTTTGCGAAATGATTTCCAATTCGCTTTTTTAGTGTTAAATTTAAAAGTTGAAGAGTGATTTGACGTCTCCTGAATTCTCTTGAAATTAACCTGGAAAGTCAAGTAAGTTTGGTCTGAGCAACTTTCTTCGAGCGGCTGCGACCAATCACTTATATGAGGTACTAACACTGAGGTAGAGATAGTAACATCTATATAGCTCGGTCCTCTGATTGTTTCAAATGTAGGACAACAGTTCGGATCATTCATTATTATTAAGGATTTAGAAGCGCGATGTTCTTCGAGTACTTTGCCCCTTTCGTTCGTCGTAGAATCATACCAGGAAGTGGGGCGTGCATTGCTGTCCATTCCCAACAATAAACGTCCAGAAGATGCTCTAAGCAATTTGTCTATTTCATGCTAGCGACACAGAAATGAAAATTACCCACCACCATCTCAACCAAAACTTTATCTTCATTTGAATTCTGTGAATTTAATATTACATCAATATTTTTATTTATTACTAAAATTGCCGCTCTAATTCTATTTAGGCCCTTTTGATAGATTCTATAATTTAACGGAAAAGCGGAAATTTTATTTGACACAGTATAAGGTTCCTGTACAATGGCCACATCTATTTCATTAGTGTTAATAAAATTATGTAGCGTGTGATGGGCTCTATTGGATCTTCGTAAATTTATTTGTACAAAAGAAATGTTATTTATTGAAAGATCAGATTTAACTTTGTTTTGTTTACATGCAATAATCAATGTTATTCTTTTTAAGATTTAATCTATGTAGGTAAGTCGGGCAAGTTACACTTAGTGCTGCGTGGTTAGTATCTCTATGAACCCATGTCGTGTGTATATTTGTATTCTACAAAATTTATGCAAGAATATACATTCCCTATAGCTTTACAGTCTTAGATTGCTGTGATAGTGGACAAGTGAGAGGGCCTTTACATTGTGACTTGTGATGATTATATTTATTGCAGTTAAACATCTATTAATTGTGATGTAACCTACAACTTTACAAACATTCCAAAACATTTTAATTCTGCGCTCCAGAAATAGCTTTCTCAAGGTAGGATTAACTTCAATTATCATAAATTTATTACCGTTTTTATTTTTCCATAAGCTTTTAACCTCTATATTGTCTTTATCTTTAATTACTTCTTGATTTTGGAAATTATTTATTTCGACTTGTCTTTAGTAATTTCTTCCGGTATATTGCAAACATTTAACCTTGGTAACAGCTTCTTAACTTGGTGAGCATGTAATTTATCGTTACAGCTATTACTAATCTCATTACAGAGAATCTCTATATCGTTTTTAGCAGAACATTCTACAATAACTCCGCCATTAGAGATTCCCTTAAGGATTTCTAAACCAATTTATCGTTACAACTATTATTAATCTCATTACAGAGAATCTCTATAGTTTTTAGCAGAACATTCTACAGTAACTCCGCCATTAGGGATTCCCTTAATGTTTTCTACACCCAGTTTATCGTGACAACTATTATTAATCTCATTACAGAGAATCTCTATACCGTGTTTAGCAGAACATTCTACAGTAACTCCGCCATTAGAGATTCCCTTAATGTTTTCTACACCCAATTTATCGTTACAACTATTATTAATCTCATTGCAGAGAATCTCTATATCGATACTAGCAGAATATTCTACAATAACTCTGCCATTAGAGATTCCCCTAATGTTTTCTACACCGAATTTATCGCTACAATTATTATTGATCTCATTATAGAGAATCTCTATACCGTTTTTAGCAGAAAATTCTACAATAACTCCGCCATTAGACATTCCCTTAATGTTTTCTACACCCAATTTATCGTGACAACTATAATTAATCTCATTACAGAGGATCACTATATCGTTTTTAGCAGAACATTCTACAATAACTCCGCCATTAGAGATTCCCTTAATGTTTTCTACACCCAATTTATCGTTACAACTATTATTAATCTCATTACAGAGAATCTCCATATCGTTTTTAGCAGAACATTCTACAATAACTCCGCGATTAGAGATTTCCTTAATGTTTTCTACACCCAATTTATCGTTACAACTATAATTAATCTCATTACAGA